>JACXGI010011469.1:0-24908 GCA_016801175.1 Esox masquinongy | reverse complement strand
CTATCTGCCTGGCTCCAGCTGATGTGAGGAGGGCTCTATCCAGAGTCAACCCTATGAAAGTGGCGGGCTCTGGCGGCATTCCAGGCCATGTGCTCAAGGACTGTGCACACGAACTGGCGGATATCCTCAATGACCTTTAACATTTCTTCAAGTCAACCCTTGGCTGTATGATCTCATAGAGCTAAGTCGTATTGTGACGGAATGGCGTGTGTGTAATGTGTCTGTTATCCAACGCCCAATTCAATACATTTAATTCTGTTTGCCGGACCTTTTCATAGTTATTCTAACTAAACTAGGAATTTGTCCACTTGATTATATAGGCCTATGACGTTATTTAACACATTTATTTATTATTATTTATTCACATTTATTAAAAAGCAAAATATTTTCTTTGTCATTCTTGAAACATATCCTAATGAGGATGAATGATTTAGAACACATTAGATGTACGTAAATATAGTAACCTTAATACGGAAGTTCTATTATTCAAACACAACATGTCACGTTAACAATAGGGTGAATTTGTTTCGGTCGGAGTCGAGAGAAAATATGAAAAAGCTGGGGTCAAGGGTCACGCTCAGGTCTGCTTCAGCAGCGCCCCCTCCAGGTCCACGCTAGCAGCATCAAAAATGTGTTGATTTATGCGTTCACATATTGACACAGGTAATATGCATTTGCATGCAATGGGACGCAGAAAGTGGCGGGCTCTGGCGGCATTCTGGGCACACAAACAGGTGGATATCCTTATGGACATCTTTAACATATCCTCATGTCGGTCATTCCCAGAGGCTACCACCATCATCCCTGTGCCGAAGAAGTCGACCTGGATGTTCCCCAGTGACTACCGTAGCACTGACCCCCAATTGTCATGAAGTGCTTTGAGCGGCTGGTCATGAGCCCCGTCAAATCCAGCCTCCCACTTCCCTGGACCCCCAACCATGCGCCCACCAGGCTGACCGCTCCACCCGACGACGCCATATCTTCCACCTTGCATCCGGAGTGGATGCAAGGTGGAACCCTAACCCTGTCTGAAAGTGGTGTGGCCAGTGTTTTTGGTTGGGGGTTGTCCAAGGGATTTGGGGGCATTACATTTTTAAATTGCCATATATGCCATGTTTTTATTCAAGGTTGCAAATGACATGTCATTTTCTAATGAGCTACCATGTTTATTACAAGCAATATTCAGCGTATGTGACTTACATCAAAATACACCCTACCCTACTGTGGCACCTATTTTAAACTATGCACACAAAAACTTCAACACACTAACATCAACTTCAATTCATTTTCTTGTATTTTATGTACTTGTAATAATAATATACTGTATATGCAATACTTTAATACTACAAACAGTCACTTATTATAGAATTTCTAAAATATGCAATTTCTCTTTGATACAACTTGTTTTTTTAACACAATAGCCTTCAACTGTATTACAACTTTCTAAATGTATTACAGTGAATCCAAATGGGGAGGCATTAAAGGGATAGTTTGTCAAAAAATTCACATTTTTCTCACCAAGAGATAATCCTGAAGACAAATAGTCATTTTTTCAAACAGTCCATTATTTAGCTCTGTCTCAGTCTGTAATTAGCATCATTAGCATTGTCCAAATACATGCATGGAAACCGCTCGTACCGCTAACACAAAGCTGCACTGCAAGCGGGAAAACTACTCTAAAACACTTTTAGAAATGTCTGCATTTCTATTCCCTGGTATGTAACTCTGGTCTTTGTTTGTGACACACAGGTCTGAATGATATCAGTATATCATTGGGTTTTCTGAACATGTGCTAATCTCCCTAAACCAATAAGGGTGTCTGTCCTTTGTTCTTCAGGAATGTGGCCGGCTGTCATTTACGATGTTCCCCTATCCCCATGGGGGAAGTAGGGGCAATTTGCCCTATTGGGTAAGACAGCTGTGCAGTTTCTTACCACACCCCTTTTACTGTATAAGTACTGATTATTGTTCTATATTACTTTAGAGATGCCTCACTGTTTATTCGGTAATCCTTGATTCCTCTCTCCTTGCAAGTAAATAAAAACCGATAATTGTGTCAAGTTAATTTTGTCTCTATACTAACTTCCTACAAGAGTTCTACTCGATGGAATTACCATCACAGATGTCATCGAGGTGAGCATGTACTTTAAACTCAACAAGCTATGTGAAGATAGGTTGCTTCGCCTATCTGGCCCATTTTCATCGGTAGACATCAGAATAATATTTGTAATTGTGGAAAATGCCATGGTCATAAGAAAGGTACAAGGGACATGGGCGAGGAGACTTGAGGTTTCACTCGTTGCCATATTTGTAAGGTCTGTTCACATTTAAGAAATCTGGAATAATATCTACACAGCTCTGGAAAAAATTAAGAGACCACTGCAAATTGAACGCGTCTGTTCCTCACTCAAAACCTTCCTTTTCAACTTTTTTGGAAAGGAAAGAAAAAGGTGCTGTGGTCTCTTAATTTTTTCCAGAGCTGTATATTTTTTTAAATCCACAATTTTAAATAACGTTGGCTTGCCTTGTTACAATACTTACCTATTCATCCCAGTATAACTTCTAGGTACAATCAAATATAGATGTTTGGCTGTGGAAAGGAACTGATAACCTGGGTTGACAAATTTAATTGACACTCAACAAAAAACCTGACCAAATGCAATATTTACTATACAAGCAGTAAATCGAGCCGCCCAAGCCCATTTTTGCCCGCACGCTATTATAAAAAAATAGCACAATTGACTAGAAACCTCCCCATCTGGCAACACACTTAATTGTTTTTATGATATCAATATATGAAATGTTATATTTCATGTAAAACAATTCATTTACACTTTAGTTTTCATTGTGATTTAATGTCCTTATTCTGAACCCTAGATAGGTCAGGTGGTGTTTCTAAAATTCTGAGGGTATAAAAGAGGAACAGGAATGTTCCATCAGTACAGACTACAGACTGGAGACATGCTGAAGTACATCCTGTTGAGTGTTCTTGCAACCCTGGGTGAAAAGACAAACTCCTGAGACTCTTTTTCCCGCTTTTTGTCTTTCTAACCTCTGAACTAGCTAATTCCCTGAACAAAATCTTTTTTTCTTGTTTTTTCTCACACTCTTTTCTACGTTAGACTTTTTTTTTCTCTCTTACGTTGACTCTCTTGGAGTAAAATATCAATTAAATCTGTACTGTAAAGGACCATCTGATTTAAACTGACATACTTTTTTAATTGTGTCTTGTCCTGTCTGTCTGTATCCTGTGTAGTTCTGACTGAGGACCTGGTGTTCCAGGCCAGATACCTGGAAGATGTACCTCAAACCAGAGTTGTAGGTGGTGAGGTCGCCAGGCCCCACTCCTGGCCCTGGCAGGTAAGACATTAGTCTTCTCTTAGTCTCTAGTAAACTGATCTCTGGTTCTGGGTAACAACACATATCTGATCCCAGATCTGTCTGTGTGTCAGTGGTGTGTGTCAGTGAAAGCTAAAGTATTGAAGAATGTAATCATTATATTTACATAAATGCTTAGACGTTATTACAAAATCAATAAAAATGGATGCAGGTTAAAGTCGTAATATTACCCCGCTTAATCACTGTTCTCAGTGTCACAATTGGCAATTCCTAATGATTTTTAAATTGTAACAGTGACTAAGTGACTAGGTTTCAGCAAAACAGGTGTCACGATCTGTGGAGGTTTCAGGACACAGGCACAGAGTTGGTGGAACAAACGGGTATTTGTTTCCAAAAGAGGCTTGACGCAACATGACAACCGTAACATGCAACAATGACTGACAAAACACACTAGGGCAGGAGGAACTTAAATAGGGACATTACGAGGGGGCAAACAAAACACAGGAGAAAGCGATAAGGACAAGGACAGGCTACGTTTAAGAACAAAGGGGGAAAAATGAAGAACAGGCTACATTCAAGACCAAAAGCAACATCCAAACCAAACAAAACAGAACCTCACTACAGGCTGCATGGATGTAGCACAACCTACTCCGCCCGATCTCCACCCATTCTCCATACTTACACAGACCATCACATCTGTCAGCAAATTAATATCCATTTAAATAGACCAATCACTGGAAACCAGTGATGAATTTCTGGATATAATGGACACAATTTTGACGGTTGAAAGAAAACTATGGTTATATTTTCTTTAGTAAAATACTTTATGTATATAGTCTCTAGTAGGAAAAAAAAAATTCTTAGAATCTCAGGCAGCAAGCTAAGGTAACCTATTTGCTCTCCCCAGTCAAAGAAAGCCTGTCTGTTCTCACATGATAAACGTATCAGGCTACTTCTTCATCTTTAACCCACTCGTCTCTATATCTATCTTCTCTCCTCAGGTCTCTCTCCAGGTCCAGTCTGGAAGCTCCTTCTTCCACACTTGTGGAGGTTCTCTGATCCGGACGGGATGGGTCATAACAGCCGCCCACTGTGTGGACAGGTAGAACAAGGACAGAACTATATTTCAAAAGTCAATGTTGTGGCAATAGGATCAGACTAATACAAAACACCACAGTACACAAATGACATTCACCAATACATTAATACAAATTCTATTTAAATTAGTACGGTTTTGGAATTTTAAACGTGTGTGTGTCTACAGTCCGGGGACTCGCCGTCTGGTTCTTGGAGCGCACAACCTGGACAACAATAACGGTTTGGAGCAGATCATGACTGTCACCAGGGTCATCATCCATCCTCAATGGAACACCAATGACATCAATGCAGGGTACAGAACGCTTTCTAGGATCAAAGGCATATTTGTGTTCAAGTATAAATGTGACTCTTGACAGTGTTTTCTAACATCTTAACATCTGTTTATGATCATTTCCCAATAATATAAGAACTTGTAAAGTCCTCCTAGATATTTTTACCCTAGCTCAGGTGAACAACAGGTATGTAAGAATGTTGATTCCTCCACTACATTGCTCTGTTACTTTTGATATTGTGCACAGTCCATTAACCCCTCAGGTATGATATTGTGCTCCTCTGACCCTCAGGTTTGACATTGCCCTGATTCCTCTGTCCACTGAGGCCACCCTGAACTCTGCTGTCCAGCTGGCTGTTCTCCCTCCCTCTGGTCAGATCCTGCCCAACAACAACCTCTGTTACATCACCGGATGGGGACGCACCTCCAGTAAGTTACACAAGTAACTAACAATAACTGTTGTTAAGGTTTAAAAGAAAATGTATATTTATATTTGTCTCTTTTTCATGTGTGTATCTAGCTGTACGTTTTCCATCTTGTTGTCCTCCAAATCATCTTACATCTCCTGTCCTTTCTATAGCTAACGGTCCTCAATCCAAAATCCTGAACCAGGCTAGCCTGCCCAGCGTGAACTTCCAGACCTGCTCCAGACCTGACTGGTGGGGATCCACTGTTAAAACCACCATGAT
This sequence comes from Esox masquinongy, assembly GCA_016801175.1. Classification (NCBI taxonomy): domain Eukaryota; kingdom Metazoa; phylum Chordata; class Actinopteri; order Esociformes; family Esocidae; genus Esox; species Esox masquinongy. Next base: position 19,511 of record JACXGI010011469.1, on the reverse strand, counting down.
CTGTGCCGGTGGTGGAAGATCCAACTCCGGTTGCTTTGTAAGACCAGTTTATTGGAATGTGTTGAACATTGTGGGAATTTTGAGGTGGTAAACAAATCAGCTAGGAAGTTTCATATTTAGAAATACAATAATGTCATGTCATATTGTGGGCGAGAGCCGATTTATATTATACATTTTGAAATAGGGTGACTCTGGCGGCCCCCTGAACTGCCAGGTGGGGGGAAGGTACTACGTCCATGGGGTGACCAGCTTTGTGTCTTCTCTCGGATGCAACACATTCCAGAAGCCCACTGTCTTCACCCGCGTGTCTGCCTACATTGACTGGATAAACAACGTTAGTAGTCTAATGTCAAGGAACAGAGAGGACAGGAGAATAGCACTGCTTTATTTCTTTAACCATGTTAAGGCATTTTTATTAGTTGGCATACCTAAATAGGAGTATATCTAATGTTTATATTATTTAGTAGAATTGGTGACAGTAATAGTTTCTGTCCATTGTTTTAACTGATACTCTCTCCTTCACAGATTGCCCGTTAAAATGGAACGTGGTTTTAGAAACATACTACTCAAGACAATGTTCAGTGTTCAATAGTCAATAAAGTATCAAATTTGCAGCATATTTTTTTCATGTCTACTTTTCACTATCAAGTCCATGCTTTCATTATTTACCTCACAGAATTATCTGTTATCAGTCCACCTTTAGAGGGACGTTTACTGTATTTTAGATGCACTCCAACCATGTCTTTTGGGACAGAGAAAAGCCCATTTCACTTGTGCACCTATACCACCTATAGAGGTGTGTTAATAGATAAAGGTGCATTCTGGTATACTTTATTTCAACCTATATTTGTTTAAAGGTGCTCCCCAGTCACATGATCACCCCACTGAACTTGCCAAAGTCCTTATCTTGTCTGAAAGTGACCTCACCCTGTCTCAGACATATCACCACCAATCACAATAAAAACAAGGTTCAGTTGAGCAGAAGGTCATTTGGGTCTCTGTTTTAATTGGCTAGAATCAGACTTCACTCTTATTTTGTCTTGTAGACCAATTGTTTGTTTCAAGGAGGGACTTTTCAGCTGAAACAAGGTTTCACCATTACCAGAAGGCAACATTAAGGTAACTGAATAATGTTCTGCATGACTCTGTAGTAGAGAGATAATTTTTCAAATACATGATCATCTTAATGGATGGGTCTGTTTTTTCTTATATACACTTAACTAGTGAAAAAAGGGTACAGCAACAAACAACGTGAGTCTTGGCAAGAAAGACCATGAGAAAATGCTTGTATTATTCAAATAGATTAACTTTGCATTGTAGATAAAATCATTAAACAAGGCAGTGTAAGGCTATTGGAAGATAATACACTGCTCATGAAGGAAATATATTAAAGATCAACATCTTTACAGTAGATTGTGTAATTTGTTGAGAACAAAATGACATATCAACAGTCAATGCAAACCAAAATCAACAACCGATTGAGGGCTGGATTCAAAGTCACACCGAAAATCAATGAAAACTATTGAAATTACAGGCTGTTCCAACTTGCATGAATTTCATCACGGCAACTCATAATGTGACTCAGTAGTGTGTATGGCCCCCACGTGCCTGTATGCATTGTCGACAAAGTCTGGACATGCTCCTGATGAGACAGCGGATGGTGTCCTGGGGGATCTCCTCCCCGACCTGGATCAGGGCATCAGTGAGCTCCTGGACAGTATTTGGTGCTACTTGGCGGCATCGGATGCACCGATACATAACAATCCAGAGGATCTCAATTGGATTCATGTCTGGGGAACATGAGGGCCAGTCAATGGCATCAACGCCTTCATCATCCAGGAACTGCCAACACACTCTGGACACATGAGGCCGTGTATTGTCCTGCACTAGGAGGAACCCAGGGCACACTGCACCAGCATAAGGTCTGGCGATGGGTCTGAGGATTTCATCACGGTACCTAACAGCTGTCAGGTTACCGTTGGCTAGCACGTGGAGGTCTGTGCAACCCTCCAAGGATATGCCTCCCCAGACCATCACTGACCCACCACCAAACTGGTCATGCTGGATTATGTTGCAGGCAGCATAACGTTCACCACGGCATCTCCAGACTTTCACGTCTGTCACATGTGCTCAGTATGAACCTGCTCTCATCTGTGAAGAGAACGGGGGCGCCAATGGGGGACTTGCCAATTCTGGTGTTCTCTGGATGGATGCCAATCGTGCTGCATGGTGCTGGGCTGTGAGCACAGGCCCCACTAGAGGGCATCGGGCCCTCATGCTACCCTCATGGAGTCTCATGGAGAAACATTCCCTCATGGAGAAACATGCACACCAGTAGCCTGCTGGAGGTCATTTTGTAGGGCTCTGGCAGTGCTCCTCCTGTTCCTCCTCACACAAAGGAGCAGATACCAGTCCTGCTGCTGGGCTGATTCCCTTCTACAGCCCTGTCCAGCTCTCCTCGTGTAACGGCCCATATCCTGGTACCTCCTCCTTGCTCTTGAGGCTGTACTGAGAGACACAGCAAACCTTCTTGCGACAGCACGTATGGATGTGCCATCCTGGAGGAGGTGGACTACCTGTTCAACCTGAATGGGCTTCAGGTACTGTCTCATGCTACCAGTAGTGACAAGGACACTAGCAAAATGCAAAACTACAGAAGAATCAGTGAGGAAGGATAAAGAGAGAGCGATTGTCTGTGGCCACCACCTGTAAAACCATTCCCTTTTTGGGGGTTGTTTTGATGTTGCCTCTCCAGTGCACTTGTTGTCATTGTTGTTCATTTGCACCAAAACAGGTGACAATGATTCACAATCACTTATGCTTCCTAACTGGACAAATTGATATCCCTGAAGTTTAATTGACTTGGTGTTATACAGTGGTGATTACGTGTTCCCTTAATTTTTTTCAACAGTGTGCTTAATGAACAAAGCATTTATCTAAACATGAATCAAAGAAGTAGGCATGGATATAAAGTGAAAACAAAAGGTTAGATAAAGATAGAGAGGGAGAGAGAAAAGAGAGAGGGGGAGAGAGGAAAGATGGTGTGTAGTTATCAGATCTGAGCACACCAAGCAAAGAGATCAAGTTCTATACAGTTGTCATTCACCAATCCACAGAGACCATACCATAGCATGCCATCCAATCACAGTTAATCATGTATCATTCTCAGAGTGGAGATGACACCTTTGTGTGACATCCTGTGGGGCCTAAACACACTGGCCAGCCAATCAAGCTGTTAACTTTGCATATAATCAGTGCTTGACTTGGACCGGAACGGACTGGATTGGCGTTCCAGTACTTCTAATTTTTGGCAAACAGCATTCCGGTTCCTTTTTTTGGCAAGCCTTATCAAAACATACATTTTGATGAACATAGACTAATGTCCGATTTGTCAGTTGCTGCACTTGTTTTATCCAAAGTCAAGCGCTGCATATAATTCAAATACAAATGACCCCAGAAACTATACATCCTTCTACATCAAAGGGCCCAGAATCAAACCGGCTTCACCAAGAGACCCAGCATAGTGTATGGTCTAAACAATCACTTTCTATCTGTCATGTACAGTTTGTGGCTCTCAAAAGGATTGACCCCCTTGGACTTAGGAGTTGATGCCACTGATCAACACACAAAAAGTTCATGTCAAAGTGAAAAATAAAATCTACAAACTGTTTTAAATTGATTACAAATACAAAACACAAAATAATTGTTATCTCCTATGGGGACCGTGGAATGTTCTTTTTTATCTAGGAGTGTAGATGAACTTTACTATTGCAAATAGAAATGTTATAACATTCATTTTGTCATCTATTCTAATTGTCTCTCAACAGTATTGACATGGTACAATTCGCTCTCTCTTGTTTAGTAAGGAAGAAGTCTTGGCCTGTGTCAGACAGAATGGGTCATAGAGCCAGACCCTCTCCTGTTTCCTTGAGAACAGCTTGATGTGCTGTACGCCCTTTTGGACGGGACACTGGTCAATCACAGGGTCTCTGTTGCTTTGGCCATGGATGAATTGAGGACTCATACTGCTACTCTACTTACATTTCTCGATCGGCAGTTGAATCCAGCAGCTCTTTTCATCACACCTGTGGAGGAACCTCGATAAGGAGGGGATGGGCCGTGGCTGATGCTCACCATGACAATGTCAAAGATGTTTTAGAAAATAACATTGATAAAGTCAAGTAAAACTTAATTCAAGTCAAGCTTTATTTTAGGCAGGCTTTATTCAAGCCAAGTTTTTAAAAATCAAGCTATATTCAGATAGAAAAAGGACCCATAAAACCCAAAGTAACTGAGGTATACCGGAAAAAATTAAGAGACCACTGCACCTTTTTCTTTCCTTTCCAAAAAAGTTCAAAAGGAAAGTTTTGAGTGAGGAACAGAAGCGTTCAATTTGCAGTGGTCTCTTAATTTTAACCCTTCTGTTCCTCACTCAAAACCTTCCTTTTCGACTTTTTTGGAAAGGAAAGAAAAAGGAGCAGTGGTCTCTTAATTTTTTCTAGAGCTGTGTGTGTGTGTGTGTGTGTGTGTGTCTGTGGGCGTGTGTGTGTGTCTGTGGGCGTGTGTGTGTGTTCAGAGAACGTGGTGTGATGGTTGGTGATAAACAGATCAGTGCATTTCAGTCGGTAAGGTCCACCTCCACCCCAGCTGGAACCCTAAATACAGGACATCATTTTAGTTCCATATATTCCAGGTTTGACACTGCCCTGCTGTCTGGCCACTGAGGCCGCCCTGAACTCTGTTCTCTGGCTGTCTGCTCTTCCTCCTCCTGGCCTTTAACTAGGTTTGCCCTCCTCTTTCTGAGAGCTTCTGGTGCTGGTATTTTGGTTCTGCCTGTTTGATCCAGCAGTCATGTCCTTCCTAGCCAGTGGGAGCCTGTCCTCTGTGTTGAAGGTCGCCTGTCTATCTGTTTGCCGTGGAGACCTGCTCCAGCGGTGGTACCTGGTGGGCCGGTGGGGTCCAGACCGCCATGGTCTGCATCTGACCATGTAGCTCCACCAGGCAAACAAAACGCGAAAAAGCATCTTGTGCTGCCTATCATTAGTTCACTACGCTCATTATGAATGCTCAAATTTGTGGTATTTTTGTAGAAATCCAAATCAGTTTGGATTTCTACAGCTCTGAAAAAAATTAAGAGACGACTGCACCTTTTTCTTTCCTTTCCAAAAATTAAGAGACCACTGCAAATTCCACACTTCCATTCCTCACTCAAAACCTTCCTTTTCAACTTTTTTGGAAAGGAACGAAAAAGGTGCAGTGGACTCAATTTTTTCCAGAGCTGTATGTGTGTGTTTGAAGGACAGCAGGCACATCCTGTAATCCTCCAATCTGTACTCCTCCTACTGCTACTACTACTCTTGTGGTCTGTATAATCAGTGTATGGTGTTTTTGTCTCATGTGGAGGACAGATTAACGCCCTGTGGCCTTTCCTTGACTCTCTTAAAGGAGCATATGAGTCCACTGTATTTCCTGGGAGAGTGGGAATCTCAGTAAGTTTGCATTACGCTGTGTAACTCTGATTTTTACCGAGCTCAGTAATAAAGAATCATTGACTTCAGAGACGCTCACCTTTTAATTTTAATCTTTTAATTAAGTAATATCCATGACACTGCCAACATCATGTCGCCGATACACTTTTGCGGGTTTATACTCCCAAATATAAGTTGATTGCGCAGACTAACCTCACAAAGTTGTTCTGGCTCCTCACATCTCACTGTTGATAAAACTGTCATGGCCCTCTGACTCCGTCATGAAATCACTTCATACAAAAGGCCGGCAGACAGACATCTTGTTGCCATGGTTACCAGTGGTGTGGGTTTGAAGTGGAGAGGGCGATAGTGGAAATGACCAACATGTCATTCAGAGAAATAGATTTGCTCAGATCAGTGGCAGTGGCCCTTCAGAATATCTGCCTAAACAGAAATACACTAAAAGTAATACTTTTTCATGAGTGAAAAACAATTACTGCATAGTCCCAAGAAAAATCTACATCCATATACCTAGTACCCTTCCATATAACTATTACCTTTCCAATTAACTTGTACCATTCCATATAACTACCACCCTTCCACAAAACTACTGTAGTACCATTCCATATAGCTAGTACCCTTCCACATAACTAGTACCTTTCCATTTAACTACTGTAGTATCATTCCATATAACTAATACCATTCCATATAGCTAGTACCCTTCCACATAACTAGTACCTTTCCATTTAACTACTGTAGTACCATTCCATATAACTAATACCATTCCATATAGCTAGTACCCTTCCACATAACTAGTACCCTTCCACATAACTAGTACCTTTCCATTTAACTACTGTGGTACCATTCCATATAACTAATACCATTCCATATAACTAGTACCATTCCATACACAGTTGTGCTCAAAAGTTTGCATACCCTTGGAGAATCTGTAATATATTGTAGCGTCTGGCGGGCAGGGTCTCGAACCCGCGAGGGGGCAGATAGGGGTGTGGGTCCGGGATCCGAGGGGGCAGATAGGGGTGTGGGTCCGGGATCCGAGGGGGCAGGTAGGGGTGTGGGTCCGGGATCCGAGGGGGCAGATAGGGGTGTGGGTCTGGGATCCGAGGGGGCAGGTGATGGTAATGGGTTCCAAAGGGAGTATTCCTGAGCAGAGGGAGAGGAGAGGTTATGAGACCGGCAGGCAGGCAATAACGGAACGATAGAATGGATGAGAATCAAACAGCAAGCTGGTACGATGTACAAATATGACCTATATACCTTTCCATATAACTGGTACACTTCCATATACCTAGTATCATTCCATATAACTAGTACTATTCAATATAACTAGGACCATCCCCTAAAACTGGTACCAATCCATATAACTAGTACCATCCCATATAACTAGTACCATTCCATATAACTAGTACCAATCCATATAACTAGTACCGTCCCCTAAAACTAGTATCGTCCCATATAACTAGTACCATTCCGTATAACTAGTTCCATCCCATAAAAGTAGTACCCTTCCATATGACTAGTATCATTCTATATATCTAGTACCATTACATATTACTTGTACCACTTTATATAACTAGTACCATTACATATAGCTAGTAACACTTTACATAACTAGTACCACTTTATATATATACCATCCCATATAACTAGTATCAATCCATATAACTAGTACCATTCCATATAACCAGTACCATCCCATATACCTAGTACCATCCCATGTAACTAGTACCATCCCATATACCTAGTATCATCCCATATAACTAGTACCCTTCCATATAACTAGTACCATTCCATATAACTAGTACTATTCCATATAACTAGTACCATCCCATATAACTAGTACTATTCCATATAACTAGTACCATCCCATATAACTAGTACCATTCCATATAACTAGTACCATTCCATATAATTAGTACCATCCCATATAACTAGTACCATTCCATATAACTAGTACCATTCCATTTAACTTGTACCATCCCATATAACTAGTACCATCCCATATAACTAGTACCATTCCATATAATTAGTACCATCCCATATAACTAGTACCATTCCATATAACTTGTACCATTCCATATAACTAGTGCCATCCCATATAACTAGTACCATTCCATATAACTTGTACCATCCCATATAACTAGTACCATTCCATATAACTAGTACCATCTTATATAACTAGTACCATTCCATATAACTAGTACCATCTTATATAACTAGAACCATTCCATATAACTTGTATCATTCCATATAACTAGTACCATTCCATATAACTTGTACCATTCCATATAACTAGTACCATCCCATATAACTAGTACCATTCCATATAACTAGTACCATCCCATATAACTAGTACCATTCCATATAACTAGTACCATCCCATATAACTAGTACCATTCCATATAACTAGTACCATCCCATATAACTAGTACCATTCCATATAACTAGTACCATTTCATATAATGGAACACCACATTCCCTGACCCCCACAACCCCTACCCCCCCAAACACACACCCCTATTCTCCCCCTAAACCCCTACAACAGATCCATCTGACAAGAGCATACAAACACTCTGTGCTGTGGAGGGTAACCATGGCAACAGAACCTACCTGCTGTCCAGATGTGACAGTCTCTTCTCCCGCAGCCGTGTCCCAAACGGCATCCTATTCCCTATTTAATGCAAAGCTGATCAGGGCCCGAACAGCTCTACATAGTGAATAGGGTGCCATTTGGGGCATGGATTGATAGCCTGGTCTCCATGGAAACTGATTTGTTGTTAGGGTGACAGACATTAAGAGACAGACAACAAGAGGAAAGCAACCTTGTGTAAGTCCTAAATGGCTCCCTGCTCCCTCTGCAATGCATCAACCCTCAGAAGGCGTTGTTTGTAGTACTTGAGAATCGAAAGTGGAACACAATCACTTGAGTCAAGGCAGGCCTATTTCCACCCCACAGTACTTCTCCCAGCAGACGCTCTCATACTTTATATATTCATATATTTTATATATATATATATATATAAATTATATATATATTTACTTATTTTAATTTTATTTTTTGCTGCTGTCATTTTGTTCCCGTATCACCTTGGTACAGTGATCACGTCCCAAACTGGACCCTTTCCCCGCCTTCAGAACTATGTTTGACCAGGCTCCATGGAATCTCCCAGGTAGAAAAACAAATAGGGTTCCATATGTAGTGTACTACATTTGACCAGGGTCCATAGGACTGCATTGTCTGGCCCATACACCAAAATTAATATATTGGAAAATATTTCAATAAATCCTAAGCTTATTTAAATAATTGGTTGAATATATTTATAAAATACATACATTTAAATAGATGTTAATACACACACAAACGTCTTCTAAAAAAAATCCAATATATTACTTTTGCAAATGGGGAGGATGGTTTAATCTGGGGAGGCAGCGTTGTTGTTCCAGAAGCAGGTTTCCTGTGGAGAACAAGAGTCCAAATCTCAGGGCAGAAAGGATGGACATCTGACGTCAAGGGAACGATGTGGAAGTGCACTGTTTCATCTGTTGTTGAAATGGATTCCCTTTCTACTCCCCTGGTCATGACTATTTAATCATCTTCATATTTTGTATTTTGATATTTTGGGATGTGCGGCATGAAGGCTCTAGGGAACGAGACATGAAGTAGGGGATTAAAGGAGGGAGAGGAGAGAGGAGGACAGTTGAGGAGAGGAGAGTCCATGAAGAGGTTTCGAGGATGTAAACTTGCCATGCATATCTAATGTCCATTGGTTCCCTGATTGAAAGAGAGAAAGTATCTGTCCAAAGAGGCAAATAGAAAAGATGCTAAATAAATAATGGCCCATTCCGTGTGATGGCGGACTGCTTTTGAAAAAGAGAGTTTTATCCTTGAAGTGTTGTGATCTGAAGCGCTGAACACCGGCAGCAAACCAGTTGACCAAACATAGTTTCAGCAGAACCTGTAAACATACTTTGACATGGAATCTATGTGGAAAACATTATTTACATCGGTGACACACGGGCCCATGATGAATATTAACACAAAACATACATACACATTCACAATAATAACCATAACTACAAATAAATAAAACAAGTAACTCTGCTTTTGTCACGGACGGACCACTACCTGGTCAGTACTGAACGGTTATGGGACATTTATGAACACTTAGGTAGGAGCAGCAGCAGACAGGTCAGGAACAGAAGCAGTTAGGACTGAGTGAAATTAAACTGTTGGGGTTTAAGTGAAACTGCAGTTGAAGGCAACGGAACCATTCAGAATCAGTCCCTACTTTTGTCCCTTTCCTGTGGGCAGTAAGGAAACTACCAGAAATCTCTATGAAATGTTGATTCATCAGGCCACAGGACAGTTTTCCACTTCACCTGTCCATCTTAAATGAGCTCAGGCACAGAGAAAGCGGCGGCAGTGGTTCTGGATCTTGTTTATATATGGTTTCTTTGCATGGTAGAGTTTTAACTTGCATTTGTGGATGCAGCGACATACTGCGTTCACAGACAATGGTTTTCAGAAGTGTTCCTGAGCCCATGCAGTGATTTCCACTACAGAATCGCGTCTGTTTTTAATGCAGTGCCGCCTGAGGGCCTGAAGATCATGGCCATCCAATATTTGTTTTTGGTCTTGTCCTTTGCATAGATTTCTCTGGATTCTCTGACTCTTTTAACTATATTACTTACCGTAGATGATGAGATCCCAAACTCTTTGCAATTTTACATTGAGAAACGTTATTCTTAAATTGTTGCACTATTTGCCTGCGCAGTCTTTCACAGAGTGATGAATCCCTCCCCATCCTCATGTCTGACAGACCCATCCTCTCTGGAAAGAACTTTTAATACCCAATCATATAACTGACTGGTTGCCAATTTACCTAATTAGTAGTGTGATATTCCACCAAGTTTAGTTTTTTAGCATTACACAACTTTCTAGTCTTTTGTTGCCTCTGCCTCAACTTTTTTGAAACATGTTGCTGGCATCAAATTAAAGTGGGGTTTATTTTTCAAGAAACAACAAAATGTCTCAAGTTTCAACATTTGATATGTTGTCTTTGTACTATTTTCTATTGAATATAGGGTTTAAATTATTTGCACATCATCTTGCATTGCATTTCTGTATAATTATCATTTTACGCCGCATCCTAACTTTTTTGGAAATGGGGTTGTACATAGATAAACAAACATTTTTGTGTTATGTAGATTATCAAAGATTGCATGGAATTTTTACTTTGATTTCCTTTTTCGGACCCAGCAATGACAAACAGCTTCCTAGGCAGGGGTTAATGGAAATTCTAATAAAATACTATTAAATACAACCACAGTTACACAACACCATAGATATATAATCTATATACATCCGGCTCGGCTGCCCAGAGTAAACAGACTACCTGCTGGAATGCTGAGTGGCCTTTAAATGCCAGTGGGTGTTTTAATGTTGACATCCATCTGAGGAGGGATCTTCTTCAACCAGAGGGGGACGTAATTAAGCCACTTAGAGATCCGGCACAGCCTAGAGACCACACGTGGCCTGTGGCACAAACACTTCCCTACAAAGTGCACTAATTTGGTCCAAGACCCCTGGACTACATGGTGCCATTTAGAAATAAGATATGGACCCACACAAAAACGATGACCTCAGAGCTGTTAATATCAGCATATATATATAGTATGAAGTCAACCTGAGGCCTCAGCGCTGTTAATGGCAGCACATACAGTACAGGGTCAACCTGTGACCACAGTGCTGGCAGCACATACAGTACATGCTTAACCTCTGACCTCAGATATGTTGATGACAGTACATAGAGTACAGGGTCAACCTGTAACCTCAGAGTTGTTAATAGTAGCATATACAGTACACGCTGATTAACCTCTGACCTCAGAGCTGTTAATTTTGGCATTAGTACAACGTCTTTAAAGGTGCCAGACATAGTCCGATTATGAATTAGCCATCTAAACTAACATAGTCTGATTATGAATTAGCCATCTAAACTAACATAGTCTGATTATGAATTAGCACTCTAAACTAACATAGTCTGATTATGAATTAGCCATCTAAAACTAACATAGTCTGATTATGAATTAGCCATCTAAACTAGCATAGCCTGATTAGGAATTAGCACTCTAACACTGTCTGATTTTGAATTAGCACTCTAAACTAACATAGTCTGATTATGAATTAGCCATCTAAACTAACATAGTCTGATTATGAATTAGCCATCTAAACTAATACTGTCTGATTATGAATTAGCCATCTAAACTAACATAGTCTGATTATGAATTAGCCATCTAAACTAACACTGCCTGATTATGAATTAGCACTCTAACACTCTCTGATTATGAATTAGCACTCTAAACTAACATTGTCTGATTAGGATTTAGCACTAACATATCTGGTCTGCCTGCTCTTTATTCCGCAGTTTTATCTGATCAACCATTCAATGACATTTCCATTCTCTTACTATCTTTTCTCTGTCACTCTCTCTTAATATCTTTCTGCTTCCCTCTCACCCCCGCTCACTCCCTCCTCTCTCTCTCTTTTTCTCTCTCTCTCTCGTCTCTCCCTAATCTAATATACTAATCTAATTTTACATTCCAGTTTAAGGTCTTCCCACCTAAAGCTTAAACCTCTAACCAGCCAGTGTTTAAAGATTAGGAGGGAGATAGAGAAAGGGAGAAAAAAGAAAGGAGAGAGAAAACAGACAGAAAAGATAGAGAAGAGAGAGAGAACAGGGGGTAATTTTTCAGTCATGCAGTCAGTGAGGGTCAATGTGCGGTACCATCCTGTCATGGCTTCACAGTCCTGCCCCCTGATCACATTAAGAACAGAACCGTCCAGCAACCCAATTCACTTAAACTCACACTGTTCCTGTCATGGTAGCTATCTTTGAAAAATAAAGACCATCTGAATTGAATCGCGTCTCTATTTATAGCCTGTACGTCTACAAGCGAAACGATGTTTACCTGTTAGGTCTCCCGGATACACACATACTCTACTTTAGATAAATTGAGATACATAGAAGGACTCACACAGAAACACAGGGATCCGTGTAAACTGACGCGGCTCTGTAAAGTGTAAAGTAGCAGCTGAATTGTGCTGTTTTCCTAATACAAAAAGATTAATTAAATGCATCATGTTTTTACACTTTTATTATAATAAATATACGTTGTTGTCTATACACTATTTGAAAACTGAATCACAATATTTACATACAAACCCACTATGCAAGCTCCTGCAATGTACGCGTTCGAGCCAGGCTCCAGACCGCAATTATGTGGCAGGAATGTCAAGGTTAGTGAATGTCTGGAATAATATATTCTATATTAGCACACATGATATACTGTAGCACAATGTTTCTCAACTGGTGGGTCGCAACTCAAATTTAGGTCGCCAGAGGTTTTCAAAGGGATGTGTAAAAAAACCTTATTTTGATACTAAACATCTTTTATTCTGAAGGGCGGATGCTACATAAACACAGACGAGCAGAGCGTTGCTTTTTGTTTAAACATTTATTTCGATGGGCCCCACAGTGCGTTGATTATTGTTGCTGGAGACATACATGGATCTCAAGTGACGTAGCACAGTACTGTCCATTACCTAATGTTGTTTGTCAACATTGTCATTGTGCTAAATGTAACACTGAAAACTGTTCATTAACGTCAACATTTTTTTCAATGATTTTCAATAGGACAAATGTAGCTTTGTCTATTATTACTTCCTCCTCTTTAATTTATCCTTTATTATGGATATTTCCCTTGAATTGATAATAACTGATTTCTAATGATCTATGGCTGTCAAGTCTTGTCTTTCAAAGCCAATTTTTGTTATTTATTTACTTATTTTACTTTAGCCAAATGAGACATGGTCTGTATTGCCAGTAACAATAATACAACATAGCAGAATGCAACAGAATCTGCAACACAATATGGGGTTGCGACTGCTCTATCATTGTCAAATTTGGCTCCCAAAGGAACACCAGTTGAGATGTGCTGCTGCAGTATTCAAGTCTTCAATTCGCAGAACAGATTGGGTTGGGTATCCAGCACTGGAAGTGTGGAAAATAATATTAGGATTCTGTAGGTGCTCTAGAACAAGTCCTAACTCAAGAGAAAAAGAAGACTACTAATTAGGAAGGTTGAATTCTGCAGACCAAGAGGCAGTGGGAACCACTGCCAACAGAACGATGTGTGCGGCGTGACGGACAAACACTGATAGTAAATATGATCACATAGCTCTCAAGGCAACCGCCTTAAGGCTCACACCGGTGCCCGCCAGGCTAGATGTCCTCTCATTTTCAAAGCGCATCCAACCTGCCGCACGTCGTACCAGACGTGGAAATGTTGGCCTTTTCTACCCAGACTGGACACAAGCTGTTAACACACTGAGCAACAGAGTAAGCGTGTTGCAGTTTGCAGTGCGATGTCACGGGGTGATGTGGTGGACTAATCCTGTGGGATTATGTTCCAGTGGCGACAGTGTTCACTGTTAGCTGTGTCTCGCGTGTCATCTCCCGTCAACATACATTCACTATTCTTAGTCTGGGCCTAATGCACTTTCTCTGTGTATTAAAAAAACTTGGTCCTCCTCGCTATCCAGTCCCTTTGCCCGAACGAACGTTTCACATTTAAAAGAAATCTAGTGCAATTCGTCATGACGACGCTGAATACATTTGGAAAGGCTCTACATGGCCAACTGACCCCTTACACATGTCCCATAGGTTGCACCCCAAATGCCCCCCTCAAACACACTACTTCTGATCAGGGCCTAGGCTTAGGTTTAGGGCCCCTGCTCCAAAAGGGCCCTTGTGCGGTATTGAGAAGGGACTCTGGTCCATTTGGGACGCAACAGTGTAAGTATCCATCACCAGGACAATTCTTCTGGGAGGGGGCGTTTGTCTCTCTAGGAGAGCACCCCCTCCCCAAACACCCACTCCCCCACCCCCGATGTGTGTCCTTGAATCCATGAAACAATCCCACCCTGGCTCCAAACGTTCACTGCAAGGTGTCCTATTCTACCCGCCCACCACAAAGTATCCCAGAACCCCGGCAATCACGACAATGCCGACGAACATCAAGCCAGCGACGCATGTGATCATCCCGTTGTCGTCTCCCCCGTCGTCCATCTCGTCCTTGGGCTCCTCCTCGCAGATGGAGATGACGCCCACGGAGGAGTTCCCGACGCTCAGCGAGGACTTGAGCTCTGCGCCGGCCTCCTGCTTGGCCTCCACGGCCCACGGTGCCACCTGCACCTTCATCTCCATCTCCTCCATCATCTGCCCCAGCTGGTCGATCTCCGCCTGGAGCTCGTTCAGGTCGGCCGTGTCAATGTTGCCATCCGCATCGTACTTCATGTTCTGCACGGACATGGCCCTGGCCGCCACCGTGGTGGTGCTGCCCGTCATGCCGGTCTGAATGAGGTGTCTGGTGGGCACCTTGAGGGGGAACTCCTGCCCTATCTCCAGGCTCCGCTTCATGTCCACTTCCAGCAGCTCCATGCTACTGGTGAACACCACCCACAGTCGCTCGTACTCGGCCCGGTCGTCTTTGCTGGTGGCCTTGTCTTTGAGCAGAGCAGTCAGTTTGGTCCGGTTGGCGACCGCCAGCTCCTGTGCTTTCTTACGGGTCTTCTTGAGTTCCTCGCGGAGGTTCTGGGAGTCCGAGGTGCTCCCCAGTGCTATGACCAGGTGCCTATAGCACGCGGTCACTTTGTTCAGAGCGTCCAGCATGGTTTTACACTCGTCTTTGCCCATGGTTGTTTAAAAAATATATGGTATAAAATCTCCCCTACAGTATGAAACTCAAATGATAAACAAGCGGTGCGTAAAACAATGAAAAGGATCACGAACAGCGCGCGTCGCACACTGGGTGAGCTTGAATCGGATGTCTATTTTTAGTTTCCACCGTAGAACACCAGCCATACAAATCCAGTCAATGCTCTTGTCACAGCGCATTCCTCTCTATCCCCGCTCCCGTCTGCAAGCAGAGCAGAGCGCCTACAGAGAGGCTTAGATATTAATGGACACGTAAATGGCTTTACCTTTGCGCTTTTGCACTGGAGATTAGACGGCTGACGGCATCAGAGAGAGAGAGAGAGAGAGAGAGAGAGAGAGAGAGCAGCCCTGCCAGCCTGTAGCAGAAATGCGTGTATCAGTACCTTTGTGTTTGTTTGAAATAGTCCGCTGCTGCAGAGCCTGGCAGCATATACAGATCAGAGGTTCAGCTACAGGTGCTTCACATCCACATCCGCGTTACTCCACAGCATTCACACAGAGCAGCGTGCGCGCGCTTCCAACAGCTCGTCACAAACGTATTACATTGAATAACCATGCAGAAGCATGGTTAATTTTGTCGCATCCTCTTAGATACCAATCTGGATCTGGTGGTGACGATCATATGGAGGAATAAAAACGGTCAATGTCCAGCACTGAAGCAGCTCCGCGTGTTATATTTAGACGCAAATGCATCCAATTGGATGAGACAAATCAAAATGTTAATTGGTTGGTCGGAGTATTGTTGTATTTTTTCCTTCAGTAAGGAAGTTCCCTACTTCAGCACCGTGTCTGTCGATAGTGATGTTTAAATACCACTAAACGCTGTGTGTTCTGGTGGTCACACGGACACATTCACCACAGGACAGTTGAGCGGTAGGTATTCTGTGCGGTTGGAGAAAGGAGCGGAGACCTAGAGCTTAACCGATTGGTTAGTGACACAACATCTCGAGTGGACTCTTGTTGTGATTGGTTAGTCCTTCTGACATACCAATCCTCTGCTCCAGCCCTGTCTGTGATGTTAAGCTTTTCTTCGTGTGATGTTAGAGATTTCTGTTATAATAGAAGCTTTTATTAGAGTGATGTAAGAGATATCTGTGACGATAGTAGAAGCCTTTATTACAGTGAAGTTTAGAGAAATTTGTGATGATAATGGAAGCCTATATTACAATGATATTATAGATGTCTTAGATCGTAGTGGAAGCAAGAATTGTCACTGGTCCAGCAGTATTAAGCTTACTTGATGTTTGATCAATAACTGCTGTTTAGGGTTAACAATCCCTGCGGGATGAAATAACAGGTCGCTTAGAATAATGTTCTACTAACATTTTAAGGTATCCTTCTTATGTTCTGTGTCATTATAAACCTTTTTCTTTATGTATTTTTATATTTATGTAATTAGGCTGTTATCAACAGTAATCTTCCAAACTTCCCTTCAGCGTTCTTATGTTCCCTTCTAATGTTCTGATGTTTCTCACTAATTCTAAAGTGAAGTGAGAGCCCGACTTCTCTATAGGTTTTTTCCAAAGCTCCAATTCCTCTAGGGAGGTTTTTCTAGCCATTGTGCTTCAATTCGTTGTTGTTGTTTATGTACAAATTGCTTATAAAATAAATTTGATTAAATGATGTCCAGCTCCATCCTGACCTACAGGATGCTACAAAATCAGTTAGATATTCAAATAAACCTTCTCCACCGCACCTTATTTTTGTTACTCAGGATTCAATATGCCCTCTCATTTTTTTTGTAAAGAGAAAGTACATGTAATTGTAATTGTTACCAGTATTTCATCAGGCAAGTATGACTACAACACATTATTATTTATAGCAACATATTCGTAGCAACAACCTGGGAGCAATTGGGTTTACTGTGTTGCTCAGAGACTGAATGACAGGGGCGATCGCAGGATTACAAGGCACACATGGCTGTTGGATCCAGTGACACGCGCTGATGTGTATCCATCACGTAAGACCAGGGACGTTCCACTAAGCCCAGGGCTGATGATGCCCCTGGACAGAAAAACATGGGGGGGTTTCCCCATACAGCTGAAACCAGGATTCATCTGTGAAGAGCCAGTGCCCATTCAAAGTGAACATTTCCCCACTGAAGTCTGTTACAAAGCCGGACTGTCGTCAGTTCGAGGCCCAGGTTAGGACTATGAGCACGGCGATGAGCTTTCCTGAGACGGTTCTGACAGTTTGTGCAGAAACCTGATTATACAAACCCACAGTTTCATCAGCTGGCCAGGTAGGTAACTGGTCTCAGATGATCCCTAAGGTGAAAAAGACAAATTCTCTGAAAAAACATTTGAGGTAGAGAGATGAACTTATGGTAGAGAGATGAACTGCACATTTATAGGGTGGCATTTTATTGTCCCCAGCACCAGGTGCAGCTATGTAGTGATAATGATGTTTTAATCAGCTTCTGGACATGCAGGTAGATGGATTATCTTGGCAAAAACAAAATTCTCATAAGCAGTGGCATAAATTGACAGAATTTGTTGAGATACTTCCTTTACTCTCATGAAACATGGTACCAACATTGTTGACTTCCTCTACAGAGCCACGCATGCACACACAGGACCAGATACAGCATACACACTGCCACACACATACAGCCCCCCACACACACACACACACACACAAACACACACACACACACAAACACACTTAGCTCTAATCTGACTACTTTTAAAAGCTGCAGTATTACTTCACTGTGCTTCAGATTTAGAAACATAAGAGTTAGGGTTACATAAGACTATAACATAAGGCCGGCAAAGTGCTAGTGGAGGAAGGGAGTACAGAGTTAGAGAGAGATACCGACAGATACAAAGAAAGATACAGAAAGAGAGAGAGAGAGAGAGAGAGAAGGGGGGATAGAGAAAGAGAGGGAATGAGACAGGGGAAGTCATTCTATTAAATTATTAAAGGTCCTCCTTCCACTCCGGAGATGCTCACTATGTGGTCTCTTACAGACCCTGGTACCCACATCAAAACACACACACACACACATAAACAAAACATTACACACACAAGTCTGGCTAACTTACATTAATCAAATGTTAATCAAATATTAAAAAGGGTTGGAAAATCCTGTATGAATCAGTGATTTAATGTCTTGCAACAAGTTCACCCAATCAAAAGCCCTTGCCTGGGTGCTGACTAGATCATTGTAAAACTGAGTGAGGATGGGCAGCCCATCTTACAATCTTTTTACTAAAGAAGCGTATGTGATGCAGAAATAATCGCTGAACACAACATGCCTTTGACAGGCGTGTGGGGGAGATTTCCTGAAACGTAACATCCAACGGAAATATAAGCGACGGGAGCCATCGCTCCATTCAAACAGTTTGCTTTTGGTTAAACACAAACGTTTCCTGACCGCCAAGTAGGCGGGGCTAGACTTGGAGGTACGGCCCAGTGTCCAGCATAGGCCTACAGCCCATAGAACCACCCTGCAGTACAGAGACGTGCTCGGTTGGATGTTCCAAGCCCTGTCAGTCACATCTATGGGCGTGACCACCGTTGGCATGTGCGTTTGAGCCGTTGAGCCCCTTCATCCAGTCTCAACGAAGTCAGGAGGTTTAGACGCTAAGCGGAGATGAGCCCAAAGGAGCCCGGAGGCATCTGCTGGGGGCAGGCTTACAGCTAATCCCGTGACGTCTCCAATCGCCCCCCCCCCCTGCCTCCCGGTTGCCGCCCACGCCATCTTGCCCCGTCGCCCCCCGCTCCATCCTGCCCCGCCCGCAGGCAGACCATCGCAGTTAACCATGGAGATGTTAACAGCACCTCCATCTGTCCATTAACAACCCACTGATGTGACGGGGAGGTGAGCTGTGGGCTGTTTGTGTTGGCCTTCACTAACCGCTGCCTTTCAGTCAGAAATGCCAACAGCTTGATGGTCCCAGGAAGTCCTCTCTGAAATGGACTGGTCTGGTTGTAATGTGCTGGAGGATGGTCCCAGGAAGTCCTCTCTGAAATGGACTGGTCTGGTTGTAATGTGCTGGAGGATGGTCCCAGGAAGTCCTCTCTGAAATGGACTGGTCTGGTTGTAATGTGCTCTAGGGTGGTCCCAGGAAATCCTCTCTAAAATGGACTGGTCTGGTTGTAATGTGCTGGAGGATGGTCCCAGGAAGTCCTCTCTGAAATGGACTGGTCTGGTTGTAATGTGCTGGAGGATGGTCCCAGGAAATCCTCTCTAAATGGACTGGTCTGGTTGTAATGTGCTCTAGGGTGGTCCCAGGAAGTCCTC
>JACXGI010011468.1:0-24910 GCA_016801175.1 Esox masquinongy | reverse complement strand
CCCAGGCCAGTGTCGAAATATAATCTCTCCACCTAGTCCTGGGCCTACCCCGAGGTCTCCTCCCAGCTGGACGTGCCTGGAACACCTCCCTAGGGAGACGGCCTGGGGGCATCCTTACCAGATGCCCGAACCACCTCAACTGGCCCCTTTCGATGCAAAGGAGCAGCGGCTCTACTCCGAGTTCCTCACGGATGACTGACAACAGACTAAGTATTGCGTGAAATAAAAATCACACGTTCTGTACACTTTGAATTGCTCTATACATTAACTAGTAGGAAAAATGATATGTTTGTCATGCCAGTCCTTCTCAAAATAGTTGACCTTTCAATTATAACAATCTAATGAATATGTTTACTATAGCCTCACCTGTTGGCTCTCGAACGTCCACGCACTGTCAGGTAAAGATGCGTCAAGCACGTTAATCATGTCCTTAAAGTCAGTGGTGCTGCTGGGCTTAACGAGGGTGAAATCACTGAACTCTGACATTGGAGAAAGACACGATCTGAAAGACTGGCTCTGAGACAACATATCCCCTCCCAGGACCTCCACGTACTTAATAGGGCCGTCAGTGTTGAGCTGGATCTGAAGGTTTCGGTTCGGGTTTTTGTATCCGTCAGAGTCAGCCCTTCTGATACAGCAACTCGAGCTGTTCCTACTGTTTCTAACGCACTTCATCACTAAGATGAGAAAAGTCAGTAAAGACAACACGGACACTGAGGCCAGAGAGATGATCAAATAAAAGGTGATTTCACTGGTTGTCTTGCTGGGCTCTGCTGTTTTCTGGCGGAAGTCCGAGATGGGCTCGTGGAGTCCGTCCTCTAACAGTATGTTGACTGTGACTGTGGCAGATTGGGCCGGATCCCCGTTGTCCTTTACCTCTATAAACAGCCTCTGAGATGAATCATCCTGCTCTGAAACAGAGCGTTTAGTCCTCACCTCCCCTGTGTAAATATTTACACTGAACAGAGATAAATCGGTGGCCTCCACCAGCCTGTAAGAAATCCAGGCGTTATGGCCCGAATCTGCGTCCACTGCCGATATCTTAGTGACGAGGTGGCCGGCTTTAGCGGACCGGGGCATCTTCTGATGGGAGCCCGTGGTAGCAGAGGGGTAAATAACAGCGGGGACATTGTCGTTCTGGTCCAGGATAAAAACATGAACCGTGGTGTTGCTGCTCAAAGACGGAGAGCCGTGGTCCTTTGCCTGTACGGTGATCTGAAACACCTTCAGTTTCTCATAGTCAAAAGAGTGTATGCTGTAGATGCTGCCGTTTTCAGAGTTTATGTAAATGTAAGAGGAGACAGACACGTCTTGTACTTTGGAATCTAATATAGAATAGGATATTTTAGCATTATCTCCAAAATCCGTGTCCGATGCGGACACGGAACAAATAATAAATCCAGGTGTGTTATTCTCACTCACGTACACGGCATATTCAGTGTATGGAAACCTGGGTGCGTTATCATTTATATCCAGGATATGGACTGGGATCGTTTTTCTACTGCCCAGAGACGGGGTGCCCGCATCAGTTGCGGTTATCTCTATGCTATACTCCGGGAATGTCTCTCGATCCAAAACACCATTGGTGACTAGGGCGTAATGATTGGAAAATGACGGGTTCAGTATGAAAGGACTGCCCGTAGGAATTTGTAATGTCACCTTTCCATTATCCCCAAAGTCAGGGTCCCGAGCACTAATCAAAGCCACCACAGTCCCTTTAGGTGCGTCCTCGCGCACTGGGCTTGGTTTAGAGGTGATGGTAATTTCGGGAGGATTATCATTAATGTCTATTACATCAATCTGAATGTTGCACTGTCCTTCCATTCCAGGAACACCTTTGTCTTTAGCATTAATCTCGATTCTGTATGAGGTCGTGTTCTCGTAGTCCAATTTTGCCTTTAAAAATATTTCCCCCGTTATCGGGTCAATGTCAAACATAGCTTTTACAGACGGTTCGGTTTGATCGCTTAAAGAATATTCAATCTCACCATTTGGGCCATCGTCCAAATCATTAGCCTCAACCTTTCGGAAAGATGTGCCCTGTGGGGTATTTTCGTTTAGTGACACTTTGTATAGCGAACTTTCAAATACTGGGCTGTTATCATTGTTATCCAAGACAATAATTCTAATCTGTGAGGTCCCGGATTTGACCGGAGAGCCTCCATCAAAGGCTGTCAAAAGCAAATGATGTGCATCCTTATTCTCCCGGTCAAGAGCTTTCTCCAACACTATTTCTGGAACCTTTCTTCCTTCACTTTGTTCCTTTATTTTCAGGCTGAAATGTTCGTTTTTGCTAAGCGTGTACGACTTTAATGAATTTTCACCAACGTCAGGATCCTGAGCGGTTTCCAAAGAAAAACGTTTACCCGGAGCAGTAGATTCTGCGACGTTCAATGTGCGAACAGATGACTGGAAATGAGGAGCATTGTCATTTATATCCTGAATTTCAACTTCTACCCTATGAAGCTGGAGAGGATGCTCAATAATTACTTCTAAAGGCAACAGACAACTCGCGCTTTGTCCGCACAGATTCTCTCTGTCGATCCTATCACTGACAACCAGCTCGCCCTTTCCCAAATCCACACTGAAATACTGTTTTCCAGCCACGGAGGCTACCCTCAATTTACGATCGGAAATCTCATCTATTTCCAAACGTAGATCTTTAGCTATGAGTCCAACCACGGTTCCCACACTGAGTTCCTCTGGAACCGTATACCGTATCTGCGCTTCTGATGTATTCCACCACAAAAAGAAACAGAGCAACCATATTAGCACTTGTCGTCTCCCATCGCTGATGAGCCGCTCTTTCAGTGTCTTCATATTGCTGTAATTCGAAATAAGTAACTTGTGGAAAACATGCTTAATATAAAATCTTCAATAAAAATCGTCATGGATCTGTCCTTTTCAACCAGGTATCTAACCAGGTATCTAATTCCATTGTGACAGGAGAATAGTTCTTTCTCTCCCAGCTCGATGCATTGTATGGACTAACATGGCTGTGTCTGGGGGAGGGAGTAGATCTCTTTGTACCTTTCAGCGTGCTATTGGTGTACAGCGCCGCACTGTACAAGCCAACTGAAAAGGTTTACCTCTTAAAGTCATACCCATCTTTTTTTGCTCTGCGGATAAACCTGCTAACACGCTGTAGCGCATTTTGTGAATAAATGGAAATGCAATCATGATTAATGCAATGTTCTGACTTTGAAAAAAGGACAGTGATAATGATGATGAAAATAGTGAAATTATCTAAACAAAGTAAAACATTTGTACTTGACTAAAAGTGGAACAATGTCTAATAGATGTTGGAGATAACATAGCACTGACCACACAGCAAGTCCATAATTTCTTGGCCTGTGGAGATCACATGTCGCTGTTCATGGTGCTGAATGGTAAAACGTTCCCAGCTCGCATGGAGGGAACGAAAGCCCCTTTCATGAGACGATCTAATCACTTCTCGTGTTTTTCAGTAAGGGAGATAAACATACAATTCTTACTTTCATGTATAAAAAGCATTGAATAAACTATTTAATTTCCATTACTAATTTAAAGGAAATTATTTAAAACTCGTTGGGAATTTAACAAGGAAAAACAACTTTTGAATATGCTCAAGCGAAGAAATAGGCTAACACAATTTTGGGAATTTCAGTAAGGGAAAGGATATGCCAATTCATCGGAAAATACACCAATCTGAATAAAGAATGGAACTTACAAAGTACGACAGGAATAAAACCTGCCAATTTATTCCCATACATTTGAGCTAAACAATTATGATTAATGAAAAATGTACACGTCATACCCAGTCAGTGTTTTTTTTCAATAACATTATCTCAGTCAAGTGAATGTTTAAAATATGGCCTCACCTGTTGGCTCTCGAAAGTCCACGCACTGTCAGGTAAAGATGCATCAAGCACATTAATCATGTCCTTAAAGTCAGTGGTGCTGCTGGGCTTAACGAGGGTGAAATCACTGAACTCTGACATTGGAGAAAGACACGATCTGAAAGACTGGCTCTGAGACAACATATCCCCTCCCAGGACCTCCACGTACTTAATAGGGCCGTCAGTGTTGAGCTGGATCTGAAGGTTTCGGTTGGGGTTTTTGTATCCGTCAGAGTCAGCCCTTCTGATACAGCAACTCGAGCTGTTCCTACTGTTTCTAACGCACTTCGTCACTAATATGAGAACAGTCAGCAAAGACAACACAGACACTGAGGCCAGAGAGATGATCAAATAAAAGGTGATTTTACTGGTTGTCGTGCTGGTCTCGTCTGTTTTCTGGCGGAAGTCCGGGATGGGCTCGTGGAGTCCGTCCTCTAACAGTATGTTGACTGTGACTGTGGTGGACTGGGCGAGATACCCGTTGTCCTTTATTTCAATAACCAACCTCTGAGATGAGTCATCCTGCTCTGTAACAGAGCGTTTAGTCCTCACCTCCCCTGTGTAAAGATTCACACTGAACAGAGATAAATCTGTGGCCTCCACCAACCTATAAGAAATCCAGGCGTTATGGCCCGAATCTGCGTCCACTGCCGATATCTTAGTGGCGAGGTGGCCGGATTTAGCGGACCGGGGCATCTTCTGATGTGAGCCCATAATGGCGGATGGGTAAATAACAGCGGGAACATTATCGTTCTGGTCCAGGATAAAAACATGAACAGTGGTGTTGCTACTCAAAGATGGAGAGCCGAGGTCCTTTGCCTGTACGGTGATCTGAAACACCTTTAGTGTCTCATAGTCAAACGAGTGCATGCTATAGATGCTGCCATTATCCGAGTTCATGTAAAAATATGAGGAGACAGACACGTCTTGTACTTTAGTGTCTAATATAGAAAACGAGATCCTACCATTTACGTCCATGTCTGGATCAGAAGCGGACACTGAACCTATTACTGACCCAGCAGCATTGTTTTCTCTGACATAAACTGTGTAAGAATGCTTGGTGAAAACTGGACAGTTGTCATTGACATCAAGAATAATCACAGTCATTATTTTACTGGACGAGAGTGGAGGTGATCCAGAATCATTTACTTTCACCTCAATAGCATACTCTGGATATGTTTCCCTATCTAGAACTGAGTCAGTAACCAATGCATAATTATTTGAAAGAGATCGTTTTAATTTAAATGGAACACCGGATGGTATACTCAGAATTACTTTACCATTGTCACCGGAGTCCATATCCTTTGCGCTTAGCAGAGCCACAACAGTTCCAATAGGCGCGTCCTCCCTAACTGGGCTCGGTTTAGATTTAATAACGACCTCAGGAACATTGTCGTTCACGTCCACCACATCTACCTCCACAGTGCACAGGCCTTGCATCGCAAGTAGGCCCTTGTCTGTAGCGAGAACGTCAAATTTAAAAAGGTTATCTGCTTCAAAATCTATTTCTCCTCTTACAGCAATCTCTCCCGATGTTGAATCAATAGAAAAGATGCTATGAAGGGATTCAGGTGTGTGTGGCTCAAATGAATAGACTATTTCGCCATTGGCACCTTCGTCGGGATCTGCAGCTTTGACGGTCAAAAATACCGTTCCCACGTGTGTGTTTTCTAATAACTTTACGTAATATAAAGACGTTTCAAAAACAGGAGTATTGTCATTCTGGTCTAATACCCGAACAGTTATTTCTGTTGTTCCTGATCTGGCAGGACTTCCACCGTCTACCGCTGTCAGAATGAGACTGTGCGAGGGTGTGTGTTCTCTATCTAGCGGTTGTTCCAACACTAACTCGGGTACTTTACTTCCATCTTTCCTTGTTCTGACGTTTAAAACAAAATGTTCGTTTTTACTTAGTATGTATGCGCGTATGGAATTCAAGCCTACATCAGGGTCTTGTGCCGATTCTAAACGAAAGCTAACACCTGGCACTGTAGATTCTGCAATATTTAAAACATTCTGGTTGTTTGGAAATACTGGGGAATTGTCATTTATATCTTCTAAATCTATTTCAACACGGTGGAGCTGTAGTGGATTTTCTATTATAGCTTCTAAAGGCAACATACAGCTGACGCTTTGTCCGCATAGACTTTCTCTGTCTATTCTCTCATAGACAACGAGCTCTCCTTTTTCCAAATTCACGCGAAAATAATCCTTATCACCCTCAGAGGCTATCCTAAGTTTACGTTCAGATATGTCAGGTATTCCGAAACCCAGATCCTTTGCTATGTTTCCAATAACGGATCCCACGTCCAATTCCTCAGGAATGGTGTATCGAGTCTGTGCCTCTATTGTATTCCACAAGAGAAAGAACATCCATAACGTCCGAAATGGCAAAACAATACTACCGATATGAATTCCCATTGTTAAAAAAACGTATCCTTAGAAGACAAAGTAGTTTGTTATGCATTGCAGAAAACTGCAATGAATTATAATTTATCCAAGTAGCGTTACTGTGAGCATTGCAAAATGGTTCGTATTGCAGTGCTGTTGATGTTGCACCTCCCTCTCGCTCATCTCTGTGCGTGCTGGACTATGGTCCTGTAGCTGGGGGAGGGACTAGATCTCTATATACAGGTCAAGACATGATTGGTGCAGAGAGTTCCAATAGAATATGGTTGTGAGCCACATAATTGCTCTTTCCAGAACCAATGGAGCGCATGACGCTAGAGTGGGGTGGGCTTTTATGAATAGCCCCCTTCATGACAATCAGCTGTTTCAATAATCACATGTTAAATATTGAATTGTTGTAATATGTTATTACACAAATAGAGCCGGTCAAGCGTGATGCAGCGTTAATCGTCATAATTAATACAAAATAATTCTAGCGTTCCATAAAATATTACAGTGGAACAGTGAATCACATTACTTCAGATGAAGGTCATTCAAAATTGCCATGACAACAAACTGCTAGAGCGCCAAAAAAACATAATGAAAGACTGACGCATAATTTCAGAGATAGGTAAAGTAATACATCATAATGACATAACACAGTGACGCACGTCTGAAAAGAATATTTGACTACAATTAAAAATCATCACCTCAAAACCTGTCCATAAAGGCGAACGCGGGAGGACGCAATTTATGGCAACATAATTATATTCCATCAACGGAGTGTCTATTAGCACCCGGGTGAGAATAGCCACACTGCAGCTAATCGGCTATTTACGCCCACCAAATAAATGAGGCAATATGTGACGGATAACTACATGCATCAACGGCAGCAGACGCCAAAGGATACTGGTCACTTGCTTACAGGCAGTTGACTCCTGAGCGCCGTAGGTAGGGTGTCAGTCTCATAATCTCTAAATTGTGAGTTCGATCCTCATGAGGGGCATGGTTCCTTTGCATTTCGTTGTACTGTACTTGTACTTGTTCAATGACAATAAAGTAAAAAAAAAAAAAAACAAGTTGATAGCTATGTGCCAAAGGAGGATTCAATTATAAAAGGTAAGCTACATTAAACACAAAATATTACCTTTTCAACAACATTGTGTTTTCTCGCTGTATGTATAATTAAACTAAAATGATCCAATGTGCAAACTTCTATGGTTAGCTATGCCCAGGTAATGTTGTAAGTGTTAGACGTTAGCCAAGTAATTCATCAAACGTTTGCCAGCAATGATGAAGGCATACAGCAATTTTGCTAACTAGTAGCGTTAGTGCTAGCTAGCTTGCTCTAACTGGCTACAGCTGAATATGCTTGGGCAAAATGTGAAACTGTCACATCTCCTGCAGTTAATCGAAATATTCTGCTGATTTGCCATATAGCTATATTAAGTTTTTAACCGCCAAAAATAGGACTAATGGTTCGATTTTAGACTGTAGTAACATATTTGTCCAATGATGTTAGCTAGCTAATGTTAGATGGGGGACATTAAAAAAAAGGGGGGGGGGCATTGGGGAATGGGGAATTTACATGCATATTATCAAAGTTTCAAAGGTACATTGATGACCTGAATTTGACTTTATACATTGGGTCTTGTGACATATATGATTAATAATTCCAAGGCTCAGCACAGATATGCATGTTTTGTGCTAGCCGGCCAAACCCAAAGCGTGGAGAGTGCTCGTGTGCATCATGCAAAAAATAACTCACAACAGCTAGAACTAATCCTAGGTATTCTGGGGGTGTTTTGTATTAGTGACATGCTTACACAGGCTGTAGTAATAAACCTGGAACTTACAGATGAATGAAGTCATTACCTCACCAAATCATGTAGCATGTAATAGTCAAAGTTAATATAGATCGATGCAAATAGTATTGGGGTGTGATTAGTTTGAGCACACACTTAGTTGGCTACGGATACATGGGTACAAATTGTCTGTCATTTTATACACCTGGGTGTAAATAGATACATGGGCTATTTCCACCCTGGGTGCAAATAGCATTGTTGGCTACTGACACCTGGGTGCAAATATCATTGTTGGCTACGGACACCTGGGTGCAAATAGCATTGTTGGCTACGGACACCTGGGTGCAAATAGCATCTGCCTTAAATCAAATTAAGGATTTTCAGAGTATTTTTCAAATTTTAATGTAAAATACGTGTTAATGAAGTCCAGCACATCAGTGATTTTTTCGCATGGCACCATGACAAAGGGGGGTTTCAGGACCACAACTGTGAACAGCGTCAGACATGACAAATAAACTGTTGGAATGAAGGCATGTAAAATTATATTGATTTTGTCAGAAGTAAACATTAACAATCATCTAATTTTACATTACAGTATTAATAGTATAAACATGAATGTTAAGAAAATATACTTTCTATTTACGGTGACCACCGCTCTAAAAATAGGCTATCCGCTCAGCCGCATATACTGGTAGGCCTGTGCGTAAAATACCCCATGCACAAGCTCATAAATTAACCTTACAGCACTGTACGACTTCCCATGATCAGGGGTTAAATTGGGTGGGAGCTGAGCTCCTGCACACGTGGTCGAAATGAGTGATGTAGTGGTGCGGTGCTCCTTATCCTTCAATTAGCCATGCAGTTGAACATTTGTGGTACAACTGGCGCCATTTTGACCGGCCTATAAAGGGCATGATACACCTAGAGCGGCTATGCGCAGTGGAAATGCCGCTCCCTTTTATTTCCAATGGATACGTAGCATGTACAGGCGATCTGTGCTGCGAGAAACTGAGCTGCGCGATTCGGACTTGGGAAGGGGTGAACCGCTTCGACAACGTTATGTTAAAGACATCAAACACAACTGAACTCTACACAATTTCTATATAATCTGTGATGAATACTTGAACATAGAAAATACATTTTGGGCCAATTCGCACTCAAGCATTCCCTTTTGAGTGGCAGAGGCGTCCAGCTTGTTGTTGTACACAGACACACACACACAAACACACACACACACACACACACACACACACACACACACACACACACACACACAAAAGTAGGGCCCCCGCTTTCCAAATCTCAATTTAACACCTGCCCACGATGCCCTTCAAGGGTAAGCCCTGACTAAAGATCACCACAGAGTTTGGTTAATTTCTGTGCTCACCTGTTGGCTCTCGAACGTCCACGCACTGTCAGGTAAAGATGCGTCAAGCACGTTAATCATGTCCTTAAAGTCAGTGGTGCTGCTGGGCTTAACGAGGGTGAAATCACTGAACTCTGACATTGGAGAGAGACACGACCTGAAGGACTGGCTCTGAGACAACATGTCTCCTCCCAGGACCTCCACATACTTAATAGGGCCGTCAGTGTTGAGCTGGATCTGAAGGTTTCGGTTGGGGTTTTTGTATCCGTCAGAGTCAGCCCTTCTGATACAGCAACTCGAACTGTTACTATTTTTTCTAACGCACTTCACCAATAAGATGAGAAAAGTAAAAAAAGACAACAGGGACACTGAGGCCAGAGAGATGATCAAATAAAAGGTGATTTTACTGGTTGTCTTGCTGGGCTCTGCTGTTTTCTGGCGGAAGTCCGAGATGGGCTCGTGGAGTCCGTCCTCTAACAGTATGTTGACTGTGACTGTGGCGGACTGGGCCGGATCCCCATTGTCCTTTACCTCTATAAACAGCCTCTGAGATGAATCATCCTGCTCTGTAACAGTCCGTTTAGTCCTCACCTCCCCTGTGTAAAGATTTACACTGAACAGAGATACATCTGTGGCCTCCAAAAGCCTATAAGAAATCCAGGCGTTATGGCCCGAATCTGCGTCCACTGCCGATATCTTAGTGGCGAGGTGGCCGGATTTAGCGGACCGGGGCATCTTCTGATGTGAGCCCGTGGCAGCAGAAGGGTAAATAACAGCGGGGATATTGTCGTTCTGGTCCAGGATAAAAACATGAATCGTGGCGTTGCTGCTCAAAGACGGAGAGCCGTGGTCCGTTGCCTGTACGGTGATCTGAAACACCTTCATTTTCTCATAGTCAAAAGAGTGCATGCTGTAGATGCTGCCGTTTTCCGAGTTTATGTAAATGTAAGAGGAGACAGACATGTCTTGTACTTTGGGATCTAATATAGAATAGGATATTTTAGCATTAGCTCCTATATCTGTATCTGAGGCGGACACTGAACCTATTATTGATCCAGCGGCATTATTCTCTCTAACATAAACCGTGTATGAAGGCTGCGAGAAAACCGGAGGACTGTCATTGACATCTAATATATTCACTGTTATGATTTTATTCGAGGTCATAGGTGGGAACCCCGAGTCAGATGCGTGGAGCTCAATACGGTATTCAGGGTATTTCTCCCGGTCTAAAGTAGAATCTGTTACTAATGCGTAATGGCTGGAAAATGAGGGGTTTAATTTGAAAGGATAATCAGAAGACATACGAAGGGAGACCTTACCATTGTCCCCTGAATCTAAATCCTTTGTACTAATAAGAGCTACCATTGTTCCTACTGGGGCGTCCTCTCTAAGAGGTTTAGGTAAGGAGGTAATGGTGATCTCAGGTGGGTTATCGTTAACATCTACTACCGTCACCAGCACACTGCAATGGCTCTCCATAGATGGCGTTCCCTTGTCCGTAGCGCATACGTCAAATTTAAATGAAGGACTTTTCTCGTAATCTAATGTTTGTGATAAAGTTATATCTCCAGTTTCTTGATCTATAAAAAATAGCTTTAGAATGGACTCGGCGGTATGTGATTCAAATGAATATACAATTTTACTGTTTGTGCCATCGTCCAAGTCGTTTGCTCTAACCGTTAACACTACAATTCCTGGACTTGTATTTTCGCTTAGTTGAATTTCGTACAAGTCTTGGTCAAAACTGGGCGCATTGTCATTTGTGTCTAGCACCCGCACTGAAACCTGTGTAGTTCCAGATCTTGCCGGCGTACCTCCATCGAATGCGGTAAGAATTAGATTGTGCACCCCCTGACGTTCCCGGTCCACAGCATTTTGCAGAATAAGTTCAGGAACCTTTGTACCGTCTTTATTGGTTTTAACGTTCAAAACAAAGAAGTCATTTTTATTCAGAGCATATGACCGTAAAGCATTGACTCCAACGTCGAGATCTTGTGCCGTTTCCAAACGAAACCGAACACCAGGGAGAGTTGATTCGAATACGTTTATAGTGTTCTCGTCTGACTTGAAACGAGGAAGATTGTCATTTATATCCTGTATTTCCACCTCAATCCGATAAAACTGCAGTGGATCCTCAATGATAACCTCCAGAGGTAACAAACAGCTAGCGCTTTGTTTACATAGGTTTTCTCTGTCTATTCGCTCATTAACAATAAGCTCGCCTTTGCTCAAATCAACACCGAAAAACTTCTTACCAATCTCAGAGGCTATCCTGAATTTACGATCAGTGAGCTTCGTAATTTCCAAGCCCAAGTCCTTCGCTATATTTCCAACAACAGAACCCAAGTCTAATTCTTCAGGAATGGCGTAACGAGTCTGCGCCTCTATTGTATTCCACAAGAGAAAGAATATCCACAGCGCAAGACATGGCAAAACCTTTCTTTTGACTAGCATCCACATCTCCGCAAACAGCGTGAAGTAAATGATAAAACAGATGATTTAATCCGTCACACATGGCAAAAGAATACAATGTAATGTTCAAATATTGAGTTAATTCTTAAATGAACAATCGAAATGTTGAAATCAATCCAGTAGGCTACATGTAAGGATGTGAGCTCAATTTTCTCCTGCCCGCCTCTGTCGGTAAGATACGGTGGTGGGCAAAAGGGGGGAGGGACTAGATCTCTTTGTACGGTTCAGTTAATGGTTGGTTTATAGAGCTCCAATAGATTACCACGAATAACAGTTCTGAATTAAAGAAACAGTGCAACCAAAGATAGAGGACAGAGTTAATACATAAGGTAGGTCTAGAAGTAAAACTTAACGGGCGTCAAGAGTTCGCATTTTCGTCAAAAAAAACTATATATTTTTTTTACCTTAATGCAGGGCACATTAGATCAGTAAAGACATGTTTAATAAATCTGGAAACGTGAAACTCATAAGAATATGATGTCACAAATTGACTACAGGACTGCATTTTTCTAAGGATGTTGAACCATTATCAAATTAATAAATGTCAAAGTATAGTTATTTTAAATGCAAGTAATGTCAATTACGGTGACCTTTGTGTAATTTAGTCAATGAATCATTATCACTCAAATAAACACATACGTTTTGTTACAAAAACAACAGTAAGACAACTAAGTAAGCTACCAATGCGTATTTGCTAAAAAGCCAATGGGTGAAAAAATGTTGAAATGTTGGTTAACTATAATACCCGAACATAAATTGTCAAGGCCACTGATTTAGAATGAACACGTGAAAGAAAATAGGCTATATGCTCGTTTTGGTTTTCAGCACCTAGAAAGAGGAAAGGCTAGGACGGCGCGAAACCGAACCACTCAGACTACACAGCAATGATTACAAACATTGCTCGAGACAAAAATGTATTTCTCGATAACACAACTCACCTGCATATTTTAAGTGCAATATAAGGCCAACAGACAAAGCAGGAAACGTTTTAATAAAACCATGCAGTCATCGGCACTGAAAAAAATAAATAAAACAGGCAATAGAACTGAGGCTAAAAAAATGCGTTCGTTATCACTTTCAGCACCACGGCATATGGACAGCGTCACAATGTCGTACTGAAGACAGACAATGCAGCGCAAAATAATCAGACAATATAAATGAAAGTTCGAAAAACGAAGAAAAGTTTCCATATAAACAGTGGCCTTAGAGGGAAATAATATATGAAACCAAACAACCGTCTTATGTATCGGGATTATGAATCTACAATTGTGCTCACCTGTTGGCTCTCGAACGTCCACGCACTGTCAGGTAAAGATGCGTCAAGCACATTAATCATGTCCTTAAAGTCAGTTGTGCTGCTGGGCTTAACGAGGGTGAAATCACTGAACTCTGACATTGGAGAGAGACACGACCTGATGGACTGGCTCTGAGACAACATGTCCCCTCCCAGGACCTCCACGTACTTAATAGGGCCGTCAGTGTTGAGCTGGATCTGAAGGTTTCGGTTCGGGTTTTTGTATCCGTCAGAGTCAGCCCTACTGATACAGCAACTCGAGCTGTTCCTACTGTTTCTAACGCACTTCATCACTAAGATGAGAAAAGTAAAAAAAGATAACACCGACACTGAGGCCAGGGAGATGATCAAATAAAAAGTAACATTACTGGTTCTCTTGCTGGGCTCTGCTGTTTTCTGGCGGAAGTCCGAGATGGGCTCATGGAGTCCGTCCTCTAACAGTATGTTGACTGTGACTGTGGCAGATTGGGCCGGATCCCCATTGTCCTTTACCTCTATAAACAGCCTCTGAGATGAATCATCCTGCTCTGAAACCGCGCGTTTAGTCCTCACCTCCCCTGTGTAAATATTTACACTGAACAGAGATAAATCTGTGGCCTCCACTAGCCTGTAAGAAATCCAGGCATTATGGCCCGAATCTGCGTCCACTGCAGATATCTTAGTGGCGAGGTGGCCGGCTTTAGCGGACCGGGGCATCTTCTGATGTGAGCCCGTGACAGCAGAGGGGTAAATAACAGCGGGGACATTGTCGTTCTTGTCTAGAATAAAAATATGAACCGTGGCGTTGCTGCAAAGAAACGGAGGGCCGTGGTCTTTTGCCTGTACGGTGATCTGAAACACCTTTAGTTTCTCATAGTCAAACGAGTGCATGCTGTAAATGCTGCCGTTTTCCGAGTTTATGTAAATATAAGAGGAGACAGACACGTCTTGTACTTTAGAATCTAATACAGAATAGGAAATCTTGGCATTTTCTCCTAAATCTGGATCCGTAGCGGACACTGAAAACATTATTGATCCAGCAGCGTTATTTTCGCTGACGTAAACACTGTAAGATGCTTGTGAGAAAACTGGAGAATTGTCATTGACATCTAAAACTTTAACAACTACTTCTTTGTGTGTAGAGAGAGAAGGAATACCCGAATCAGAAGCCACAATTTTTAGATTATATTCAGACAATACCTCTCGATCGAGTTTGGAGTTTGTAACAATTGCGTAATTATCTGCAAACGAAGGTTTCAGTTTAAATGGGTATTCTCCTGGTAAGCTCAAACTTACCTTGCCATTATCCACTGAATCTAGATCTTTCGTGCCGATTAAAGCCACAACTGTTCCAAAAGGGGCATCTTCTCTCACTGGGCTAGGTAAAGAGGTTAGGATTATTTCGGGTGCATTGTCATTAACGTCTAATATATCAATATGAACCGCGCAGTGTCCCTCTAATGCCGGAGTGGCTTTGTCTCTTGCACGGATGTTAAATTCATATGTTTTACTATTCTCATAATCTAGATGTCCAGTAACAGTGATCTGTCCAGACTCAGAATCAATAGAAAACATTTCATGTATGAGGTCTGGCGTTTGCTCAGCAAACGAGTATTCAACAGCTCCATTTGAACCCTCGTCAACATCAACGGCTTTGACGATTATAACTGCAGTGCTTTCATGTGAATTTTCTCGTAAAGACGATTCATAAAGTGATTTCTCAAAGACTGGAGCATTGTCATTTATATCTAAAACTTTAACAGTCACCTCCGTAGTCCCTGATCGTACCGGATTGCCTCCATCGACTGCAGTCAGAACAAGCTGATGAATAGCCTCTTTCTCTCGGTCTAGCGTTTGTTGTAGAACTAGCTCGGGAATTTTGGTCCCATCTCTACTTGTCTTAACATTTAATACAAAGAAATCATTGTGATTTAATTTGTACGAGCTGAGGGAATTTGAGCCCACATCAGGATCTTTTGCACCTATAAGGGGAAATCGTGCCCCTGCCGCTGTAGATTCGGCTATTTTCAGCATCCGTTCAGAAGAAAGAAAAACTGGACCATTATCATTGATATCCTGGATTTCAACCTCTACACGGTAAAGCTGCAGCGGCTCCTCAATTACAACCTGCAGTGGTAACAGACAACTGGGGCTTTGTCCACACAGACTCTCCCTGTCTATCCTCTCGTTAACAACCAACTCGCCTTTCCCCAAATCCACGTTGAAATACTGTTTACCAGCCTCGGATGATATCCTTAATTTTCGCACAATAATCTCAGATGCTTCCAAACCAAGATCCTTTGCTATATACCCAACAACGGATCCTTCATTTAATTCCTCCGGTATAGTGTAACGGATCTGTGCCTCTATTGTATTCCACAGTAGAAAGAACAACCAGAACACCCGGTTAGGAATAATCTTCATCTCTATAGTCTCCATTTCCAAACATGTATATTTGATACCACGAAGCTTTTGCATTGAAATACATCGCAATTATAAACAGCTAGATATTGATTATTCCAGTATCTTCCATGTACAAAAAGTAAAGAAAAAATATTCCCTTTCATTCAACGTGAGTGTTGCTCCGTCTATCACAGCTCGGTGCATTCTATGGTTACACTGTGATGGCTGGGGGAGGGAGTAGATCTCTTTGTATAATGCCATCCGCTATTGGTGCTCAGCGCTCCAATAGGTTATGACGAGAACCAGTGCAGCATTAAAGCAGCAGTAGGCTAAGACAGAGGACAACGATCATCGTTTACTAAGCTCTACAATATTATGGACATTTTTGTTAGGTCTACTGTTTCATTAACTGAATTGTATATAATGTGTCCACAATCATGTGTTTCATGCCGTGTTGATGTACATACAGTGTTTATTTGTCCTTTATCAAAACCAAAAGAGAAAAGCAATTAATCTTTAAAAAAAATTAATGTATTTTTCTCTCTCTTTGTTTGTAGCCTACTATTAAATATATAAAGTACTGTCTCTATGTGTGTGTCACACATTTTTCAGTAGATGGCACTGACCCATGGTCACCCAAGCATTTTGTTGCAAGCGATATAAAAATGTGTAACCTGTTAAGCAAAAATGAAACGATTCAAAGTGGGAGGATTAAAATGCAATAATTCAAAGTGGGATGATGCCAGATGTTTTATGTACAACCTAAATCAGTGAACATCAAATCATTATGGATCTTCGGTTAGACAACTTGACAAATCAGGGTTCCTGAATGGTTCTGATGTTTTTGGAGATATGTATTAAAGAGATCAATTAAACTCGACCAAAACCATTGAAAATAAATTGCCCTCCTCGTGGGGGAATGATAAATAATATTAGTTAAGTTATTTTTATATATTTCAAACTACATGAGAATAGTGTACATAATATTATTTTAATTATCATACTTGCATAGATCATCACGAATCAATTGCAGAACACTTCAAAATGAATTCAACTACCAATATGAATTGATATATGTTCTCTTGAACAGTTTAATAGTATTATTTCAAGACAGTGCTATTCCACTATTGCACTGTTAAATGTTGTGTAGGTAATGAAGCATTTTCGATCCTTTACCTGAAGCACAAAGGACTGAAAGGACACAGCTTACGAAGATTAACTCTAACTGTGTAAAATTCAACCAATGTTTGATTGACCAGTGACCAGGTATAAATTTTTTGGAAATGTCCTAATCGTTTAACCTGTCTAAATATAAAAGCAGCTGCCAAGGTCTCTTCATGCATGATCAACAAATTATTAGAATCTCTGAAAGCATGTGAGAAGTCTAGATAATGCTGTACAAAACATCAACATTTCCTCTCAATGTTAGAATAAGTCATTCCAAATATAAACATTTGTAATTGATGGAGGCTGATTATTTTAAAATCATTTTTAATAAGATTTTGTAATTCCAGTTACGTATAATGTGTTACCACCCAAACCAGGCAACAACAACTAATGTGATTTACTAGTTTATTATTATTATACATATTATTGAAGTAGTAGTAAGCAAGCAAGCACTTTTATTTGTATAGCACAATTCATACATAGAAGCAATTCAATGTGCTTTACAAAGAAAAAAAAAGAATACAATAGCATAAAATCAAATACTCAAATGAAGCAGTATTTTAGTAGTAGTATTTAAGTACAGTGCTAGTCATGGACAACTGAATCACTCTTCTATTCAAGCTGCGCAAAAATAAATTTCCGTTAGTCAGAACTGCGTGTAGCGCAGGGGCATGTCCAGGAGGTGGCCTGGGGTGGCAATGGCCACCATTGAAATCTGATTGGGTGCCACCCCAAAAACTCTGTTATCTGATATTATACCTTTCTCAAGTAGCATTTGGAATGGTTAATCTGATTCCAGTACAGCCACCTTCTAGACACGCAGCGCATCCCTGGATGTTCGGTTGCAACAGCGTCTAATTTTGAAACTAGACTGACCAACGAACTCCTGTGAACTGGTCAAACTGAACAGGTTGGTTGTTATGTTTTACTTGACTAGAATGGATTACTTTTCACCTTAACCTTTAGCTGTATCATGTTGGTGTTTTAACTAATAATAATAACCAGCAGACTTGGAGTTGACTTTGCAACGCGTTTGGCATGATCATTGTTTTTCAGAAATATAACGTGTTGCCTCTCTGGTGCTAACAGCAATGGTATGTAAGCAAAGCAATTTTAGCTAGCTAGCTGCA
Source organism: Esox masquinongy (assembly GCA_016801175.1). Taxonomy (NCBI): domain Eukaryota; kingdom Metazoa; phylum Chordata; class Actinopteri; order Esociformes; family Esocidae; genus Esox; species Esox masquinongy. The sequence goes on along the minus strand of JACXGI010011468.1, from coordinate 7,028 downwards.
GTACACTAATGTTAATGAGTTACCTCAGGCTAATTAACCAGCTGTCTAGCTATTTTTGAGTTGGGCACTGGATAAACCAAGGCAACATTAGCCTGTCTTTTACTTGTGGAATAAGCCAACCAAGAATACAGTACTTTAACTATATTAAATGTTAAACACCACATTCCACAAAACCTGTTCTTTAGTTGACATGTTTTAATTAAGCAAAATTTACGTCTTAGATCTAAGCACAACTATTGCTGTCATCATAACAGTTTCCATTTTAGTCTTAAGGCACTTTATCTGGGAGTGTCCATCAAGATGATACAATCCTTCCAGCACAGACAGCTGTGGGATTTGTAGGTAAAGGAATGTTAACTAACCTTTTCCCATTTTTGTTGTTTTCATCTCACCTTTCAAAGGTTTTAACACTAACTTGAATACAATATGTTCATGTTCACCTACTGGTGTCCTAGTAACGGATTGCATTTTTGCCTTTAGAAGCTTTACGCAGGAGTGACCAGCAACAAGCAGACAATGAGAACAGGAACCCTTTACCAGGGCCTGCACATCAGTTAGGCGGCGACTGTGAAACAATCTTACACCTGGAAACAATCTCACATCAACCAATGCCATATCTAGACCATATCTTTGTTTTTCAATTCTAGATTACAATGAACCTAATAGTCAAATCACCAAACACATTCTCAATACTCTGCCCAGTCCAGCCATTTTCCCTGCTGGCGTTCTAAAGCCTATAAGCACAACCTGGCTTGTACTTGACTAATCTTGATAATGTATCATCTGCAGATGTTTCACAATCCAGAGCATCGGGCCCAGCGCAGCCACATTTAAAGGTATTTCCAAGAACTATGCAAGGTAACAAGAAGAGGGCATTCAATGACTCATGGTACAAATATCATCCATGCCTTGAGTGCTCCCAAAGTCAGAACTCACCCATGACTTCCTGTTTTCAAAAGAATGATGCATACATAAAAACAGGGTCTGAAGTACTTTTCTTGACACGTAGCCTACAATATGCAAAAGTCTTAGGCACATGTACTTTCTTTAAGAAAATGCTAATAATTCTCTATAACACTGTATGTACATAACCAGTCAAATGTAGACACATTTTCCTAATCATTTGAATGGGTAAATGTGTCCAAACTTTTGACTGGTACTGTGTTTATATACGAAGAATATCCGACCAATTACTTTTCTATGTTTTGTATTTCGATTGCATATTTTAGATTGTCTGACATCGGCTCACTACCTAATTCAGTCTGAAAATGATATTATTTGGCTTGATTAAGAGGGTCGGGTAGCCAGGCAGTTTGTAGAACCACATTGGTCATCAATCAATGTACGAAGTGGTTGGTTCACGGACGTCTTTTTATTTGTGGATTGTATTTCAGCTTGAAACCAGTATGAGCAGACTAGACTTTGATTATTACAGTTTTTACATGTATTTAATAATGTGAAACAAATAAATACTTTGCGGATGCTAATATCATTATTTCTAAGGATGAACCTAAAAAAAGGCAAGCTGACCTGCAAAGAGATGTAAGCAATACTTACCAGTAGGGAAATGGACATTGTAACATCTGGCCATTAGTGCAGATCGGGAATAACCTGCTTGAATACCTTAATGCAGTGGTTATCAAATCTCTCCTGGGGACCCCCATTCCATTCATTAGATCTATTCCAGACCTAGGCACCTCTATCAACTTGTCAAGCAATTGGCTGCTTGATTCAGGTGAGCTACTTCAGGGTAACAACAACATTTTGAGATGGATGGGTATTCCCAGGAAAGATTTGAGTACCACTGACTTAATGCAACAATCCTTTCATACATTTATGATGGGTGGAAAGTAGAATGTTGCATCTTGAGTAATCTTGAAATAACTGAGTTGGTAGTGATAACTCTTTCAAGTGAACTGATACAGTACAGTATACGGTACAATAATATACAGTTCTGACCTTGAATGCAAACCCTAACAATACATTTGGAATTGTTCTATTTGAACAGGGCAAGAATCAAATTATAATTATATTATAATTGAATACTTTAATGTGTTGAATCATGACAATTCTAATGAAAAAATATATTAGGGTTTAAAATCTTATGGCCCCCCCTAAACGGGGTCTGTGCCCCACCTTGGCCACCACAGTCAAAATGTTCTGGACACGTCCCTGGTGTAGTGGGATCTCAGGAAAATGGACAGAGTTCAACATGAAGTGTCAGGCTGACACTGCAGTGTACAGCCTCAGAAAGGCAGGGTGTGGTCCATATCAAATATATCTATGTGCTCTTACAGAATAATGGTCGTCTATAACAACATATTTGGCTATACGTCGCTGCAATGGCGGGTACAGAACTGAACCAGGGCATATTAAGTCCACCCTAAGTGGAAACTTTTAGTTAATACAATATTCATGTGATGTGTAAAATGGTTTACTCTAGTGTAGACTAACTGACATCCAACCGCTGGGAAATCTGTAATGATTCTGCAAAGTCCGAGCAAAGGAAAGCCTTAAACTTTTGCTAAAAGTACGCATTATGTAAGTATATTGCCCTAAAACCTATGCCCATAATATAAAAACACGCAGAAAGCAAAAATAAACACACAAGGATATGTTGAACTGTGCAAAGCTGGTGGCTTTCGAATAAGAGCCCACTGGATATCATAACCAATATTTAAACCGGAATTGTGCTCACCTGTTGGCTCTCGAACGTCCACGCACTGTCAGGCAAAGATGCGTCAATTACGTTAATCATGTCCTTAAAGTCAGTGGTGCTGCTGGGCTTAACGAGGGTGAAATCACTGAACTCTGACATTGGAGAGAGACACGACCTGAAGGACTGGCTCTGAGACAACATGTCCCCTCCCAGGACCTCCACGTACTTAATAGGGCCGTCAGTGTTGAGCTGGATCTGAAGGTTTCGGTTCGGGTTTTTGTATCCGTCAGAGTCAGCCCTTCTGATACAGCAACTCGAGCTGTTCCTACAGTTTCTAACGCACTTCATCACTAATATGAGAAAAGTCAGTAAAGACAACACGGACACTGAGGCCAGAGAGATGATCAAATAAAAGGTGATTTTACTGGTTGTCTTGCTGGCCTCTGCTGTTTTCTCGCGGAAGTCCGAGATGGGCACGTGGAGTCCGTCCTCTAACAGTATGTTGACTGTGACAGTGGCAGATTGGGCCGGATCCCCATTGTCCTTTACCTCTATAAACAGCCTCTGGGACGAATCATCCTGCTCTGAAACCGCGCGTTTAGTCCTCACCTCCCCTGTGTAAATATTTACACTGAACAGAGATAAATCTGTGGCCTCCACCAGCCTATAGGAAATCCAGGCGTTATTGCCCGAATCTGCGTCCACTGCCGATATCTTAGTAGCGAGGTGACCAGCTTTAGCGGACCGGGGCATCCTCTGATTAGAGCCCGTGACAGCGGAGGGATAAATAACAGCGGGGATATTGTCGTTCTGGTCCAGGATAAAAACATGAACCGTGGTGTTGCTGCTAAGAGACGGAGAGCCGTGGTCCTTTGCCTGTACGGTGATCTGAAACACCTTCAGTTTCTCATAGTCAAACGAGTGCATGCTGTAGATGCTGCCGTTATCCGAGTTTATATAAATATAAGAGGATATAGACACATCTTTTACTTTAGAATCTAATATAGAATAGGAGATCTTGGCATTTTCTCCTATATCTTCATCTGAAGCTGACACTGAACATATAAGTGATCCAGCTACATGGTTTTCTCTGACATAAACACTGTACGTTTGTGAGAAAACGGGAGGATTGTCATTAACGTCTAGAACTCTGACAGTTATTTCCTTTTGTGAAATTAGGGAAGGAATACCAGAATCAGAAGCTACAATTTTCAGCACATATTCAGGCCATATCTCACGATCGAGTTTCGAGTCTGTAATTATGGCATAATTATCTACAAAGGAAGGATTCAGTTTAAATGGGTATTTGCCTTGTAAACTTAAATTGACCTTCCCATTATCCAAGGAATCCACATCTTTTGCGCCTATTAAAGCAACAACTGTCCCTAATGGGGCATCTTCCTTCACTGGGTTAGGTAGAGACGTCAGGACAATTTCAGGTGCATTGTCATTTACGTCTAAAATATCTATCTGCACCGAACAGTGGCCTTCCAAAGCTGGGGTACCTTGGTCTCGTGCGCGGATAGAAAATTCATAAATGTGTCTCTCTTCATAATCAAGACTACCAGTAACTGTAAGTTGTCCAGACTTAGAATCAATAGTGAACATGTTCTGTATAGAGTCGGGGGTTTGGTCGTCGAAAAAATATTCTATATCCCCATTAGAACCATCGTCAACATCAAATGCTTTGACTGTCAACATTACAGTGCTTTTGGGTGAATTTTCTAGTAAAGAATGTTCATAAATGGATTTCTCAAAAATCGGGGCATTGTCGTTGCTGTCTAAAACTTGAACAGTCACTTCCGTAATCCCGGATCGGACCGGATTGCCTCCATCAAATGCAGTCAGCACAAGCTGATGAACGGCCTTTTTCTCTCGGTCTAATGTTTTTTTTAAAACCAGTTCGGGAATTTGCGTTCCATCTCTATTCGTTTTAATGTTTAAAACAAATAAATCATTGTGATTTAATTTATATGAATTGAGAGAATTGGAACCCACGTCAGGATCTATAGCCCCCTTAAGTAGAAACCGCGCTCCGGTCGCCGTAGATTCAGCAATATTAAGAACCCTTTCGCTGGAAGGAAAAACTGGACCATTATCATTGATATCCTGGATTTCAACCTCTACACGGTAAAGCTGCAGCGGCTCCTCAATAACAACCTGCAGTGGTAACAGACAACTGGGGCTTTGTCCACACAGACTCTCCCTGTCTATCCTCTCTTTAACAACCAACTCGCCATTTCCCAAATCCACGCTGAAATACTGCTTACCAGCTTCGGCGGATATCCTTAGTTTACGCACAGCAATATCAGACGCTTCTAAACCAAGATCATTTGCTATATGTCCAACAACAGAGCCTTCTTTCAATTCCTCCGGTACAGTGTAACGGATCTGTGCCTCTACTGTATTCCACAGCAGGAAGAACAACCAGAACGACCGGTAGTAAACCATCTTCATCGCTGTAGTCTCCATTTCCAAACATGTATTTTTGATAAAAACGAAGTTGTTGAATAGCAATACATCGTAAAAATTAGATATTGGATATTTACTATTTTAGTATTCTTACGTGTTCCCTTTCACTGCGTGGATGTGAGAGGTTAGCTCGTCACTCCAAGCACTGTGCATTGAATAGTTAGGCTACAGTGCGGTGGCTGGGGGAGGGAGTAGATCTCTTTGTACAATGCTGTACGCTATTGGTGCGCAGCGCTCCAATAGGTTATGACTACAACCAAAGCAGCCTTAAAGCATCAGGTAGGCTACAGGCCCCGGCTATGACAGAAGACAACAATCATCATGTACTATCCCAAAGATAACTAACCCCGTTCCTGGAGATCTATCATCCAGTACGTTTTCTCTCCAACACCAATTTAGCACATTTGATTCTAATAATTAACTGGATGAAAAACTTAATTAGGCTAGACACAAGTGTGGTTGGATGGCAATCCTGTTGGATGGATGCTCTCCAGGAACAGGGTTAGGCAGCCGTGTACTAAGGTCTAAAATCAGTCAAGAACAATAAAATATGTTTTTGTCTCAACCCCATGGTTTTAAACTGCTATATTAATGTGCTGGGGGAGTAAGGTCTCTAACTTTCCTTGTGTTCTGTTCTGTTTAAACTTAAGAGGACATGAGCCCTTGGACCACACCGCAGAACTACCAGGCCCGGAAGACTCATAGCTGTCCCTGTCCAAAGTCCTCCTGGTTGTGTTGCAGATGAAGCAGCTGTCTGATGATTCCGGCTGCCACTGCTCTCAGCCACCTGATTGTCCCTGTCCTTGTCCACCTGGTCATGCAGCTGACTTGGATACTGTTTATAGACCCAGCCCACATCTATTCATTATTATAAACTTGTACTGTCATATTCTTCACCCTGCATAGACAGATAAGGATTTGCCAGCCTTCAGAGTCTGGTTCCTTTCTATGTATCATTCTGACCTAGTTCTGACCTACTAGGGAGTTGTTCCTAGCCACTGTGCATCAACGCATTTGTTGCTTGCCCTTCGGGGCTTCAGGCTGAGTATTTGTAAAAGCACTTTGTAACAACTGCTGATTTAAAAAGGGCTTCGTAAAATACATTTGATTAATTGATTGATTTTACCTACAACAGAAATAAATTGAAAGAAATACTTGTCTAATTGAAATATAAGTAGAACACTACTAAACTAATTGTAGTAAGTCAACTGATTTATAAAGATACTCATGTGCTCCCTTGATTGATATCCAAGCACAAAACTGCAACAATATTTAGATTTTTGAAATATGTACAAAACTGAAAGGCCCAGTGATGGGGGTTCTACAACAATGGAGTAGAGAAATAATAACTCAGATCTCTCCTGATGCAAACCAGACAGCAACAAAACAATCCCTTTTCAGAGTCTCAAAAATGTAGTGACTCCAGTGGTATTTCAGGACCTTGGAAAGCACCACACGTCAGAACTGTTTTACATACATACTTAGGATGTGTAACAAAAGAACCCTAGGCAAACGGCATGATATTTATTTAAACTGATATATCGACTTGAAGACATTTTAAGAAATGCAGAATTAGTTTTAACGTAATTCGACTGTGACTATGAAAACGTGGGATATAATAACCCTCATTTATCAAGAATTGTGCTCACCTGTTGGCTCTCGAACGTCCACGCACTGTCAGGCAAAGATGCGTCAAGTACGTTAATCATGTCCTTAAAGTCAGTGGTGCTGCTGGGCTTAACGAGGGTGAAATCACTGAACTCTGACATTGGAGAGAGACACGACCTGAAGGACTGGCTCTGAGACAACATGTCCCCTCCCAGGACCTCCACGTACTTAATAGGGCCGTCAGTGTTGAGCTGGATCTGAAGGTTTCGGTTGGGGTTTTTGTATCCGT
>JACXGI010011467.1:11792-25005 GCA_016801175.1 Esox masquinongy | reverse complement strand
TATGACTATAACCACCACCACCAGTATGACTATAACCACCACCACCACCACAACCGCATCTTCATTCCAGGGTCAGCCCTCTATCAGAGTTATGACAACAGCTCAAGGAAAGACCATTACTGTGCCCATTCACACTGCTGTGTCTGTGGCTTTTGTTCCGTTCGTCTTGTCTGGCACTACTTTTCCCCTCGCATTGAATAGAAAATACCCTTTGTGTCACAGAGAAAATGACCACCATGTCCAAACATCATTTGATGCAGAACACATGGTGCTATGAATGAGATGAGATTACAAGGGTCCCATTTCAAAAATTGCTGCTTTTTTGTTCCTTCCCAGGTAAGGTCTTGCCACATCTTTTGTGAATGAAAATGAAAAATGAACACAGACTTAATGGGGTTTTCTAACAATATGACGGGTCATTAATTGGTCTGTGAGTCAGCTGGTGAAAATGGAGGCAACATTCCAAATTCATCGTTCTTTCATCTTTGACTCCTCTCTCCCATCTCACGTCGGAGGAAGAGATCCCAGGCCCCCCCCAATTTGACACTTCACTCAGAAATGTTTAGAGACAGAGGAGTGCGGATGTGATGATTCTGAAGATGAATTAGAAAAGAGCCATCTCTGGTGAAAATGCCCTGGCAGAGTGGCTTCAATGTTGAGTCTGTCCCCACAGCGGTGGGAGGCCCTTCCTGTTCCTGAAACCCAACACCGAGGAAAACAGAACGCCTCCATACAGACTCAACAGGCTTGTGATTCAGACACTGAGCAGCTGTACTGAGTGATTGATTCCAATAAGCATGAACTCAGCACCGGCTGCTGCTTTACGGACGGATTTGTCCCTGATTTCATGGTTTAGGGAGTGTCCAACTCCTCTTTCCGCTGTGGGGATTACAGAGCGGGACAAATGGCATCAAGTATGCATCTGGAAACAGCTGTTGGCCGACATGGCCGTCTCTATGAACAGAACCCACTCATCATAGGCTCACAGCGTATAACATCTCTCTTTCTTTCCCAGGCATATTCTCAGAAACAACCCATCTTCCAATAGGGGTACCATGCATATAGAAGCTGTCTATGAAACCTCACCACTTTCCACTCACAAAGTCGTAACAACTCCGGCCTTTCAACATGGAACTTAAGCTCGCATTGGACTACACAGAGCTAAAATAGTTTTCTGATGTATGTAGCCCGAGTAACAAGGATCTTGAGGTATGAAGGATCATGTTCTGTGGTTTCAGGTCCCGTCGGGCCGCTCACAAATACAGTACCGAAAGTCAGCGAAGAATGGAAATGCTCTTTTGTATGCATTTGTGCTTAAAGTGAATAGCGTTCAGTTGACTTATTTTCGATGGAAGCGAAGCTTGATGCGTCATCACATACCTGTCCCTCTAACTCACTGTAAGACACATGGCCATTGGCCGGGGGGCAAACTGTGACTAACTAGCATTCTCCATGGCTGTTTCCATGATTTATTACAACCCTCTTCTACAGCTGATGCCGTTTACCATAAGTGAATCTCACACTGGATACAGTGATAAAGACAATTTTGTTCAAATAGTTGCACATACCTATTTGACGATCTTGGCATTCAATTTGAAATCTTTTGCCATCCAAATGTTTAAAAATGAATTTAGCCACGTACATCTGCAATATCCATAATTGTTGTAGGCCATTGAACAATAGAGGTAACAGAGGGTCAGATATCTCAGTCTCCAACCTGGGTTCTATTACTTGTATAAACAGCCTGAGTGATGAAGAGTTTTTAAGTCATGTTGATAAAATTTGTGTTTAAAACGTCATCCATTTTGTGTCTTATTATGGTGTTGGTGACAAGCCTACTAACAATGGAGCCCACATTTCTATCTGATGTACAAAACCGATCTACAACAGTTGTGAAATGTTTACATTAGACAATAGCCGTGTTTACCTCTTCACTCGATATTTGTCATCTTTATTGACAATTAGTTCCTGTTATGTTATACAGACTGACTCATTACTATTCAAACATAAACCATATATTTACAAAATGACCAGTTAAATAGTCTCCCCAAAACCCGTGACTGTTAACTCCTGCACTGAGGAAATGCAGGACAAACACACTTTGGAACTCCTTCCACTTGAATCCCACCTAAATTGCTTTAAATAACACAAATATCCAAATAAAACAGACAACAGAAAATATCATTTTTAAATTGAGACTGAAACTAAGGTGGCTTCACTTCAGTCCAGTTAAATGAACAGTATTCTTTAAGGATGTGTAGGCCATGAAGCCTAGAGAGCGAGAGAGGGAGAGAGAGTGCATCGCTCCTACCTGACAAAGGCCAGCCACCAGCACACACAGCACTGCCAACCTCCTCGCAGCCATCTCCTGTGCCAGCGTGTTATCTTCTCAATGGACCTCAACACGTACTGTACAACAATGGTCACAGCGGCACTCGATTTAAACCTGTTTCAGGAGAACCTAAGGGTTCTTGGCAGTAGTGGGCAATGGAACCAAATGTCTCAAATCTGAACCCCCTGCACCTCTCTCCCTCTCTCTCTCTCTCTCTCTCTGGCCACTGACTGCGGGGCTGGTTGAGTGACAGCACATGTGTGCTGGGGTCCATGGGAGGGCTGAAGACTGAAACTCTAACCCTCTTGCTCTCGGAATCTCCAGTTGGGACACACCCCAGCTATGGGCAGGGAAGTATGGAGGGGGGTCACTCTAGATAAAGAAAGAGACAGAGAGAGAGAATGGAGGAAAGATGGAGAAAGACATTTAGATAGGAAGTGAGAGAGAAAAAGAGTGAAAAAGCAAGAGAGTTAGAAAGGAAGAAAGAACAACAAAGAAAAGGGACAGAGAAGGGAGAGAAAGGAAAGGAATGTTGGAGAAGGACATGAACATTTTAAGAATGAATTTTGAAAGGAGAAGGAGAGAGAGAAGTAAAGAAGGAGAGAGAGAGAGGAATATAGGAGAGAGAGAGGAATAAAAGAGAGAGAGAGGAAAAAAGGAGTGTGGATGAAAGAGGAAAAGCAGCTGGTGGCTGTGCTGTATGAAGAGCCTGTTGAAGGTCAGTCCTCAACAGCAGTTTTCAGTCTGTCATTGCTCGGGCCTGACTGCCTGCCTTTCCCTGGGCCACTCAGCCCACGAAGAGCCTCTATTACATGTCCCCATCCAACACTGCATTTACCCCCAACACAACCAACAAAATATTCACAGTCACAAAGCAGAACACCTGCCCAAAAAAAACGCCATCTGACAGAACTCCCTAAATTCTGTTACTGAAGCTCCTTCCATTCCAAACAAATCCTTTGCTTCGCTACCTGTCACATAAAGATCTTCAGCTGGAGGTAATTGAATATGAGGGCATATGGAAGCTTTACTGTCCATGCAGTTCTGTTATCTGTTATGTCATACCCTCAGAAATTCAGACTAACTCACTTTCATCTCGAGCTGTTGGAACACCGTGTCAGAGCAGTGAGTGAAAAACAAGATCTACTGCACTCTGTGGATTATTTAATGACACTTCTATGACAGTGATGAATGTTTCAATGCCCTAAATCTCCACCAGGTCAAAAAGCATCTTTTAACAGAGCTTTACTCAGACTGCTGAAGTTGTAATGAGTCTGTGAAGAGCAGAGAGGAGCTAGATTGTGTTGTTATGTTTTTGGGGATGTGGTGCTAGATCCCTCTCCATGTCAAGCCTGTTGTTTTATCCTCAGAGAGGGTTCAACTGCTGATTGATACGAGCCAGAGTTTAGATGAAAGACTTAAGGGAGACGGGGGGGTGGGGGGGAGGGCACTGAAGGGGAGACTGGGAGGGAGTCAGGAGGGAGACTGAGGAGGGAATAGGAGGAGTCTGGCGGGTATTGGATTGAGACTGGGGGGGAGACTGGAGGTAAACCCGAGGGCGGAGACTGAGGGGAGAGACTGAGGGGAGAGACTGAGAGCCAAATCAGAGGAAGAACAACACCATTCTCCATGCTACTCCCAACACTCATCACCTCTGTCTCTGAGTGTCCTCTAGGGTCAGTGGTCACAATGGTTAGTTAGCTGGTTAAAACCTTTACACCATGTTGTCCATCCAGCACCATTCCCGGATGCAAGGTCCAGTCACACTGTGATTGAAAGCTTGTTTTAATCTGCAATATGAATCATGGAAGAAGTAAGGAGATTTGAAGGAAAAGTGGATCTATTGTCTATGTGGATGTGTGTTGAAGTTGAAGAATACAGTGGATATCAAAAATATACATAGCTTTGTTGAAAATGCAGCTTTAAAGGTTGAAATCCATATTATGTATAAAGGTAATTTGCCGTCACCTGAAATTAGTCAAAGTGATTCCAACCGATCCAAATCAAAATCTGCTGTTCCTGTTGGATGGATATTAGATATTGTTGAAGGTTTCTTGGTTGCACAGTGCATACTGCAGAGAAAGCCATGGTCCACAAGAAAAACAAAAGATCTATGGGATCTTTCAGTTGAAAGTTACATATCAGAAAATGGGATATAAAATAATTCTCAAGACATGACATATATCATGGAACACTGTAAAGACCATCATTAAAAGTTGGGGGCAAGATGGCAACAACAGGACATTTATAAAATCATGATGTCTCTTCACTATTAATGACAGTGCAAGAACAAAGCTCATCAGAGTGGCTACCAAGAGGCCAATTGCAACCTTAAACAAGCTGCATGATTAGTGTTAGGAACTGGACACTCCCTGAATATTACAACCACTAAACATTCTCCACAGATAAGATTAAAATTAATGTTTGGTGCAATGCCAACAGGGCTCTTCACCCAAGGTACACAGTACCTACCGTCAAGCATGGTGGCGGCAGCATCATCGCATGGGGCTGCTTCTCTTCAGGAGGGACAGGGGCTCTGGTGAGGATAGAGGAGGCAATGAATTATTCCAAATATCAATTTTTTACACAAACCCTGCTGCCCACAACCAGAAAGCTGATGTTAAAGAAAAATTTTACTTTTAACACAACAACAACCTGAAGCACACAACTGAATCCACCAAAGAATTGCTTTGCAAAAAGGAAAATCGATGAACTGGAATTGTCAAGTCAGACCCAGGCCCTCAATCCTATAGAAAATATGTGGACCGAAAGAAGGCTGTGCACAGGAGATCTCCTCACATCTTGACTGAGCTTGAACCCTTCTGCAAAGAAACGTGGTATAAAACGGCAAATTCCAGGTGCGTTGCATGAATTACAGACTGACTGTAATTCAAACAAAAGGTGCTTCCACTAAATATTACTGAAGGTATGCAGGCGTATGAAACCAAGGTGTTATTCAAGGGAATTAAATTTGCCAAATTTAATGTCAGCCTTTAAATAAGCAAAAGCTGCATTTTTAATGAAGTTGTGTTGACTTTTGCTATCCACTGTATATCAGTATAACTAGAATGACCATAGGTGTTTGTGTGTGCTGACTAACCCTGTGTGATGAATGGATGTCTGTACATGAGGGTTTCTGTGTGTCAGTAGAGGTGCCTGGGCTGACTGAATGTTCTGCACCTGTCTGTCTCTGTCACGTTAAGGGAGCAGCTGGCAGGAGCCGTCCCTTTCCCCGTTCCTCTGTTCCTCCACCCCACATACACTTAATACCCTTCAGCTCACCCCAACAGGAGCTCCAGACTCCCCGTGTCTTGGCCAGACTAGAGGGGTGGACAGAGGGCTTGGTATCCATGTCTACTGCCAACTGCTGGCCACGCAGGGTCCCATTTCTTTGTTATTGTCCAAAGTATCCCTTGTTATACAAGACAAGCTGTTATTGTCACAGGTACGCTACACTGACCATTAATAACAAAATGAATCGTAATAATTAAAATAAAAAGAGAAGTCATCAAACACTGGAGAAGTACAGAATGTAGCTAACAAACTCTACTGAGTGTGTGCCTCTCCTCTTCCCTTAATCACTCTCTTCTATCTCCTCGGTCACACTCTTCTCTCCCCTGGGTCATTCCCTTCTATCTCCTGGGTCACTCTCCTCTCCCTAGGTCACTCAATCCTCTCCCCTGGGTCACTCTTCTCTCCTGAGTTACTCTCCTCTCTACCAGGTCGCTCTCCACTTCCGAGTTACACTCCTCTCCCCTGGGTCACTCTCCTCTCTCCTGGGTCACTCTCCTCTCTCCTGGGTCACTTTCCTCTCTCTTGGTCACCCTCCTCTCTCCTGAATCGCTCTCCTTTCGCCTGAATCACTCTCCTCTCCCCTGGGTCACTCTCCTCTCTACCCGGTCACTCTCCTCTCCCCTGAGTTACTCTCCCATCCCCTGAGTTACTCTCCTCTCCCCTGAGTTACTGTCCACTCCCCTAAGCTATTATCCTCTCCCTTGAATTACTCTCCTCTCAGTATTCTGTCTTTAATTTGAGCCAGCAGGAAAATAAACCTTCAGTTAAAGGAAATGAGAATTGTTATTTGTATTATAAATAATACTATCATAAATAATACTATTATAAATAATACTACTAATAATCTTTTCTAGGGAGTGATACATTTTTTGTTAGGACTAATCAAGATGACATTTCAGTGAACGTTTGAAACCTTTAAACATTACCAAAAGAAGTGCAACGACAGGATGATCAAATGTACACGGCATCTCTACTCTACATGCAGTGTCCCATGGTGGTGATAATAGTAAGAGCCGCCAGCCTGAGGTGGTCCGGGCCTCATTCTCCAGTGTCGATGTCATTAAATACTCTGCAGGGGTGACAGGTGGTTGGGACCATTCTGAAGCAGTAATAAGAACTGTAACATGCATAGCAAGCTGGCTCCCAATCAGAACCAGAGATGATGAGACAGATAGTGCATCATTAGGAAACACTCCGGGTGTTCTCATTATATCAGGGACACCTTAGGCGCTGGAAATAAAAAGGCATTGTGAATGGATACAACACTTTCAAATTTTGTCTGGATGGATTTTTGTTCCAGAAAACATGCCTTGTCAGCACAGAAATTATGTAATGCTGTTCTGAAGGGTTAAAGGGTTATCAATAATGAAGAGAGACCTGGCTGACCTCCAGAGCACGAGATGCTTTATTGACAAGACGAGTCCAGACATAACAGATGCCAAAGCAGCTCAAAGCACAAGTTGCCAGGGAGAACTCATTGAGGTCTCTCATTTCTTCCAAAACCTCACTTCCTCGTCAATCTCTGTTTATACCTTTGCTTTGCATCATCGTAATGTAGCTTGCAGTTATAGAGTTACGACAGACCAATAAGCCATATTTGACCAAACTTCCAGATGATGAATGTAACCATTAACAAGTGATATGGAGTAGCTTGTTAGGGACAGGAATGTTCAAAAGACCCTTGTGTCTCAACACTGTTAGTGTTTCACAAGCTCACACACTAAAATTTGATATGGGAACAATTTACACAAAACCATTTTGAAAAGTTCTACAACGAAGACCATTTACCCCAGCCCATAAACAATGTTCACCTGTCGCAAATATTGCATGCATTTCTGTACATTTAACCTTTTTGGCGAATATCACCTTTGTAAAGTGACTTATAGAAAACACTGCCATTCAATAAAACTCAAATCATTGCAATTCTAACACTTCCAACAAGTTGTCAGTGTATAAAAACTAACAGGAATAATTATTCATGTGTTTTAGACCAACGGATGACAACATCAGAGAGAGAGGAAGAATGTGAGGAGCTGGTCGAGGGAGACGATGACCTCTAGTGACGTGTGACACTACATGACCATGTTTCTGTGTATGGTGTGACAATGAGGGAAAGCTGGGCAGAGACTTCAGCCAAACCTAAACCCTTTCACCGTTGCATCATCTGGCTACGGTTCTGATTACACTGTTTTCTGTACTTTGAATCTATATGCATTAGCACAGTAAGGACAGTACTATATAATTGGATGAACTTGAAATTTGTATTCATTGTACAGTTTTTTCCTATACTCTCAGCACAGCTCCCTCATTGTCATTCCGTGTGGAAGAACATGGTCAAGTACAGTGTTACGAATGTCATTAGAGATCATTGTTCGTCTTCCTCTCCTTCAATCACCTTCTCTCATTCTTCCTTTTCCTCTCTCTCTGATGTTGTCGTGCACTGGTCCAAAACACAGGTGAGCGTAACTTTGGCCCTTTTTATTCATGTCAACCACCTGGTTGCTTGTTGAGTAATTATACTTGTTAGTGTTTAAACCTCGACAAATGTTAGTGAGGAGTGTTGAATTGTGATGATTTGAGTATGATTGAATGGAAGTGTTTTCTACATGACAGCAAGGTGACAACTAGAGTTGTATAGAGGTTTGCAATAGGGTGAATGGTCTTCCTTCTGGGATATAGCTAAATAGTTTTCTGTATATTGTTCATAGAACCAGTTTAAGTGTTTTAGCAAAAGTCAAAATATGTATATAACATTTATTTAAATGTATATGGGAGCCATAACACTTTTTCTTGTTTTCGGAGAATTGAGAGATAGGAGTTGGTGGTTGTAGACCTGTTTTTGAGGCCCAAGAACTAGAAATTGTGAATGTTCTTTTCAAAAACAACCTTAAACTTTTAGTGAAATTCAGGCATGAACATTAATTAAAGACAATGAGATTTGTCAATATACAGAGGCAGTCAGAAAATACAGCCCTTTAATATAGGTGAAAACTCCCCAGCAGAGGGCAGTAAAAGACTGTCTAACAAATGCATGCTGAGCTGCAGATGCTACTTCACAGGTCCTAAAGAACAAATCAAAAAACTCCTTTATCACTAAAACATACATTTCAGATTTTATGGCTGTTCTTTGATTATCTTGATCATTTTATTACCTACTCCTTCTTGGAAGCTAGGAACAATGGATGGTGTTTATCAGTAGCGATCTACATCCCCTGCTAGTTACTTGTACCACCTCAATAAGATAAAAGAACCGGTTTATATGATAGACCTATTAAGGATGAATTACACAGCCATCCCATCACAGCCTGTTGTAGACATCATTTGAACCTAATAATCCTATTTGACCAAACGCAGATACAATACAGATATGACTATTGGCATCATCCAAAACAAAAAAATTGTTAGCATTTTGCCCTTTTCCTAATGTTGTTGAGGTTGAGTACATTGTAACTTGTGTCTTTGTTACAAGATTTGTTTTAGCGTCATGGCACCGAATTAGCTTAGACGAGGTGCTTCAAACTTGGTTGGATACCCCTTTAGAAATGTATAAACTTGATATTATCTGTCTGCATTGCACATAAATTATCATTATCAACATTAACATGAATACAACTGCTAATTATTATTGTTTAATAATTATATTATTTAGAACAATATGATAATAAAGACCCAAACAAACTACAAATAAGCAAGAAACAAAGAATATCATATGCCACAGATCTTCACGTTTAAATATATATTGATCATAAGTAGAGCTCGAAGTTATAGAGATTAATTCTTAAATGAATTTGAAATGAGGCAAAGCTCTCTGAAGTGCCAAATCCAATGTGGGTGTGGTACAGAAGGAAGGTTTCTAGCAGTGAAAATGGATCAAAGCCTGTTTCTTTTTTGATGCATCTCTAGCGTTTTCTTCATTCGATCTATTTCTCTCTGTCTTTCCTTCTCTCTCTCACCCCGTATGACGTGTGTAGAAAGACGGGGTGCTTTAGGGCTGACTGATGCCTGCCCCCCAATCCCCAGACAAACCACAACACAATGAGAGTACAGGCAGAACACAGAGGGGTGTTTCTATGCTACCGATGGTTGAAGCCTTACTGCCACCTGTCCAACCAAACCAGTCCGTCGTTCCCCCTTTCTCTATGAACAGGAGAACAGCTTAGCCGAGGACGGAGAGGACAGGATGGATGTTCCATTGTTAAACGATTCACTGGCTATCAAATAAGATCCGTCAGGATCAGGAGGGTCAAACAGCTATGGGAATTAAATACATAAAACTGAACTATTAACAGTGACGTCGGATGAAGCTGTGGGTTTGGTAGAGGGAGCTCTGAATTATTGAGACTCGGTGATGGGCCGAGACAGACAGGGGAGGTGGAGCCAGCTCTAGATTCACCGGCCGGCGTTTCTTTTTTTGCCAATTAGAGCTAACAAATATGACACACTTGACTCTCCTGGTTGAACCGTGGACAGAGATAATGGGTCTGCTCCTGCAGCTCAATCGATGACACCAAGTCTCTGGGCGGACGTTTGCCTCACTACATAACCAACACACACACACACACACATACACACACACACTGTAACTCAGCATCTACCGCCTGTCAGGGAGGCAAATGTCAGCTATCTCTCATACACACACACACACACACACACACACACACACGCGCACCGACACTCGCACAAACACACGAAGTAGCACAGACACGCCACACACAACACACACAAACAATCGATTGTATGAAAGACAGACAGGCAGGTAAACAATCACAAATATATATTCACAGGTAAACACACCAAATAGGACCGGATCCATTTCGAATGAAGCTCCATTCTACAGCCAGTCATACAGCTGAAAGTATACTCCCATCGAGCCGCAGAGGGGTTCCAGGACTGTCTGAGGCCAACCATGTCATGGGGATTACACACACATTAATTCATATGTAATATATAGTACATCTAGTCTAAGCCCCCTGCTATAATGCAGAAGCTCCTGACTGACTGCGATCAGATACCGCTGAGCTGTTATTACCCAGGAAGTCAATATTTCAACGTATCATGGTAATGGAGTACTATAGAGGAAACATGCTATGCATACTCATAAAGAGGCATTTTTTCACCTGATAACTATGTAGACAACGCAGACAAGTCAACCGTTGGGCGGTTTCTCCACAGTAACTCGAGGAAAGGGTTGATTTGGGGCTTGGGATGTGTGTGTGTGTGTGTGTGTGTCTGTGTGTGTTCACGGCAGGGTTGGGGTCAAACCTATGTTCAGTTCTTGAATGTGAATAGAATTTCAGTTGAAGGGGTCTGATGTAGAAACTATCAAGTTAAAATAAGATATTCTACACATCCCCCTGGAAGTGTTTATTTCGATATCATATCCAAAACCATAACACTGCAAAAAATGTCTTATCAAGTATATTTATCTTGTTTTCAGGTTAAAAAATCTAACCATCCCTAAAATAAGGTACACTGTTCTTAACAAGCTTAAGTTGTATTAGATAATACCACTTAATTTCAGAAAAAATGCCTTGAATATCAATTAATTTGTCTTGTTCCATTGGCAGATTATTTCACTTATTTTAAGCAAAACTCTCCTCAAATATAGTTCCAAATTCTTATTTTTTAAATACATTTTTTGCAGTGTACCATTAAGGTTTAACCGCCCTACCAACCAATGAGCTCACTCAAGTTGCAAATTAACTTTAATCATTAATATTTCTCTTTCATGTTTTTAAAACAGAAAAAAAACTAAATACATTAGATAAAACACTGAAGATCTAACACTAAAGTGTGGAGGGGAACTAACATTTCATGACAAAGAAAAATAAGGCTTGACATCTCTGAGTTAAAATCTAATATTTGAAATGGTATGTGTCTTTTTGATTCTATCTGGCATATTCTTTAGATAAAAGACAGTCAAATGAATTAGACTTTTATGTTGTCAGTGGGTTTTAATTGCCTTCCGTTCAAATTTAGCTTTCTGTGGTTGTAGTAGTGGCAGTGACGGTGGTAGTAAATGTTGTGGTGGTAGTGGTGACGGTGGTGTTAGTGTTGGTGGTTGACATTGTTAGTATATGTGGTGGTTGTAGTGAGAATGGTAATGGTGGTGTTAGTGGTGTTGGTGGAGGTGATGGTGGTGATAGTAGGGGTTGTAGTGGTATTGGTAATAATGGTGTTGGTGATAGTGGTGGTGATTGTGATGTTAGTGATTATGATGGTGGTGGTGATAGTGGTGGTGGTGGTGATTGTGATGTTAGTGATTATGATGGTGGTGGTGATGGTAGTGGTGAGAGTGGTGATTGTGATGGTGGTGGTGCTGGTGATGGTAGTGGGGATGTTGGTGGTGATGTTAGTGATTGTGATGGTAGTGGTGATGTTGGTGATAGTGATTGTAGTGGTGATGGTGATGATGGCGATTGTGATGGTTCTGGTGATGTTGATGATAGTGATGGTAGTGGTGATGATGTTGGTGATAGTCATGATAGTGGTGATGATGGTGATTGTGATGGTTGTGGTGATGATGATGTGATTGTGATGGTTGTGGTGATGTTGGTGATAGCAAGGGGTGGGGCGATGTTGGTGATAGTGATGGTAGTGGTGATGATAGTGTTTGTGATGGTTGTGGTGACGTTGGTGATAGTGATGGTAGTGGTGATGATGGTGTTTGTGATGGTTGTGGTGACATTGGTGATAGCGATGGTAGTGGTGATGATGGTGGTTGTGATGGTAGTGGTGATGATGGTGGTGATTTTGACGATAGTAGTGGTGACGGTGAAAATCCAGATGGACCCTAACTCTGGTGAGTGTGTGTGTGTCGTTTTGCGTATGCTTGATAAAACAGGGAGACAGAGGACAGTTTGGGGGTCAGCGCAGACACCCCTCTCTGGCTGCGGGGCAAGTGGAGGGGGCAGCGAGCGGCTTTTTGGGGTTGACAGTTGCCAGCGAGCGTGAGCCTAATCTCCTCCATCAGCTGTCAGAGTGCGGGACGTCAGGGCTGGGGAGGCTCCACTCCGCCTCTCCTTGCTCTCTCACTCCACCGGCAATGTCATGTTGTCAGCCCACATATGCTCATCTGCACCGGGGGAGACGTGGGGAGACGTGGGGAGACACAGGGACACGGGCAGCTTCCGTCTTTTTCCTGTCGCTCTGAACTCATCTCCTCTACGCTTCGACGCGGCTGCTCGCCTTTAACCCCTACTACTCTCCCTCGCTCATGCCTGCCTGCCTTTCCCTCCCTCCCTCCCTCTCTACCACTTCATCTGTCTCAACACTTGAGCTCATGCTAGAATAGCTCCTTTCTTCCATTCAATTTACAATTCTAGGGTTAAACAAAAACAAAATAGCTAAAAAAATAAAGTATTTCAATATAACCTTGATGCCAGTTATTCTGAGGTTATTCCCAGGTTTTCTGAGGCTATTTCCAGGTTTTCTGAGGCTATTCCCAGGTTTTCAATGTCTGAGCTGACATGAATAAACAGTAGGTCAACTTTGTGTCCTTAATAAAGCCAAGGCCTATATGCCAATGACAGCGGAAGGGCATGTGTCTGGCCTAGTGACCCGCCCCTCTGCATCTCCCACGGGGGG
>JACXGI010011467.1:0-11692 GCA_016801175.1 Esox masquinongy | reverse complement strand
CTGCCGTCGCATTCCTCCGCAAGGGCACGAGTCACCTTGCAGTTTAGGCAGTTTACATTCACGCGGGGTTTTAGACAGCGTCAGCCAATAAGGTCAACTGTCACACGGACCAGCCTAGACAGCTCAGTGACATTTTGTAGCAGAGATGGTTTTCTTCCAAAACAGAGGAAGAGGAGGTTTTTGTTCCGGACTTCACACCGCCGCGTCAACCTATCCCACGTTCATGTGGCAACACGGCCGACAGAGGGTTAACTCGTGTTCTGCTAAGCTATATAATACAGCCAAAATGCGTCTGTGGACGCACGCCCCCGGCTACGAGAGCCCTTGCCCTGGGCCTGAAAACACAGCCTGCTCCCTCCTGCAGCCCCGCTGCTCCCAGAGATAGCGGTCTCTTCGGTAGGGAGGCTGTCTGAATGCTTTATGTGTGCTATAACAGAGAGTAATCATTGTCAAAGAGCCAAAGATTTGTCAACATGGTGATACCCAAGGCAATTCCAGTATATATGGATATTGGACCATTCTGTGCCTATTTGTGGTTTTCTCTCTCAGCAAAGACGCCACTCCTGTTGATGTCTCCCCCCTCTCTTAAATTGCCCCCGCTGCGGTTTATCCCCCTCCATGGTCTTTGAAGACAATAAAAGAAAAGTGATGTGTCTTGTTCAGCCACTAAATAGATGTCTCGTTTTCCCCCCTGAGGTGGCTGCACATCACTGGCTGCACCATTTATCACTTCCACGCCCTCAAACTTCCAGGAATAAAGATGATAAATACCTTGCCCACTTCTGCCAGTACAAAGGTAAAGGACCGGGATAAAGGGAGAAAAGGAGATAAATTGCGATGGAGAGAGAGCGCGGGAGAAAGACAAGAGACCCTGAAAGTGGAACCAAAATGTCCTTAAAGCACACCTGCCTCCCTAGCCTTCAGCCGCCTTCTCCCTCCTGTGTTTGATTAAATAGCATTTTCTCCTTCCTTATCTATTACTGTTCCTGCATGAGCGAGCTATCTGCAGCCTGACTGACAGACGCCTGGCTGCTTGCTCTGATAAGATTCCACTTTGGTTTAGATAAATAGGAACTTAACTGAACTGAAACAATTTAAACAGTCTAAATGCAGAGAGATTAAAACTGGCCAAACAGTGGCTGAGCACATGGCGGCGTCATGCTGAGGGAGGTTGAAGCATTGCCTGAGAGAAACACACACACCGGACACAAACACAAGACACACACTCGTACGTGTGCACAGACACACACACAGACACACACACACACACTCTAAATGAACCAGCGCCAGAAAAGCCCGGTGCTTTGTTCTTGTTGGATCCACTGCCCTTTGAACAGAACCCACACCCATCCATCTGCACGTCTGTTCCGTGTCCACCACCCCCACGCCCGAACGCGCAAAGGGAGAGTGGCAGGCAGGACGGACGGACCACGGGACGAATTTCCGCTTGGACACCCCGTCTCATCCAGCACTGCCCAGAGGCCTTCCCGGAAAGGCCAGCGGAGAGAGTGACCTACCCTGACTCTAACACTCTGTGGCAGGGGGACCGAGAGACAGCTGTTCCCTGCCACTGGCATGGCGCTGTGGAGAAGATTCCAGCTTGTGAGTGTGTGTGTGTGTGGGTGCGTGTGTGTGTGTGTGTTGCTTGGCCTCGTGCTTGAATGGCAGTGTGTTGGAGGGGGGGAGGGTGGTAGTAAAAGAAGGAGAAATAAATCAAGTCAAAGCAATTTGTGCCCCGTCCTACTGCAGTGTCATTAGGAGTCCTGTCACGCAGACCCACTGATGGAGCGCGCTGCTTACGCAGGTCGACAGTGGGCCAAAGAGGAATTTTAATTTTCCCCCCAACTCGCTGCCATTCCCCTGCATTAAAGATGTGCGGGGCTTGATGGATGGGGTTGTGGAGACAGTGCGATGTAGAGATATGCATCTGTATATCAAAGATTGAGCTATTGCTATATTTAACGCTTACATAAAACACACACACACACACACACACACACACACACATACCCTCCCTTACCGATAGAAGAATGCACAAACACAGAAAGACCCAGAACCGTAACACAATAGATTGAGATTGTGTGTCTCTGTGTATGTGTGAGTGGTAATGACCATGGCCATTGCAGCGCAATGCTGCATATTTCTCCCCCAGCTGCCACTTTAATGAGCAGATAAAATGGGCGCTGCTGAATAATTAATACCCAGACCCATTAACGAGGCATTAGAATGCATTTTACCTCATATTGATTTTTCTCTTCAAAAGAAAAAAAAAATACAAAAAAAAATGTTTACTCCATCCGTGGTACACTTTGGGTCTGGCTGCCCGGACTAGAGAGGACAGGGAGTTGAAATATGGCTGGTTCTGTTTAAATGTCAGCTCTGTAATTACACGTTGAGATCAGCGTGGCGATCTCATGGCCCGCTCCTCTGATTTATGTTAGGGACTAAATGACAACCCCACCGGCTTGGCACGGACACTGAGCTCAACCTTAGCGGAGGAGCAGGCATGACATTATACATTAAGGCACAGCCCATGAGTCATTACCACAGACAGTCAAACAGCCAACCCGCAGTAAGGCCTTTAACACTGGAAAATCCCAACGATATTCTCTGAAAGATGTTACCACTTACCCACAAGCCCCGGGTCCTCTATGAACCTCTTACCACAGCCCCGTTCAGGCACCTGCCTAAAGACACTGTCCTGTCCCTTAGTGACTGTGTGTCTGGGGTGAAGAACAGGACTGAGGTTCCTTCGTCACGGTCCCAGAGCACCGGCCATCAGTCAGATCCTACACACAGATACAGAAAATCAATCCATATCTGGATAGATGAGAACGAGACACCAGATCAATGTACAGATATCGATAGACGCACGCGCGCGTTCGAGGAAGTGCCACCGACCCTCCTTCAAACGCGGACTGGGAATCTAGATGAACTGCCGAATAGAGGAGGAATGCGTGCGAGAGACAGGTCAAAGACGGAGCGATAGATACAGAGTCGAGGATCAGCGCAAACGGGTCAATGATGAATACCCGCCTCCCATTTCTGCAGTCAGCGTTTGGGGCACCTGCTGACTCTCAGATTTGCCAGCCGATTTGGACTGTATCTATTCATCAGCTAACAACCGTCAACCCAGCGGGCCTCAGATACGCCGCGGCCAGCTAAGAGATACGGCCACACAGCAGCTTAACCGCCAGATAGAGAAGCTAAATGAATGTTTCGTTCACACACTAAAGGGATCCCAGAGCACAGATGACTGCCCCGCAGGTCAGTCCGTTAGAGACGCCCGTTTGTGAGGAGTTCTTAGGGGAAAAGATGAGCGTCTCCGACCAGCTCACCTTCCTCGGGAATGGGGACAGGGCCCGGTTCTGGGAGTGACGGGGCGGCCAGGTGTTTTATAGTATTTGCGGCTGTGATCATCCATCAGAGCGATCGATCACGCTCCCAGCAGCTTTTATTAATGATCTTGTCAGCCGCCCAGCTCCTGGGTGCCCGCGCTTGTCCAGAATGATAGATCATTAGCTGGTCTGCCTGCTATTTATTCTCCCATGACCTTGTCTCTCCACATTGTTGAGTGGGCCGAGTTATGAGCGCTGGAACATGATAATTCAATATCGATCCATTTTTGGTACAGAAAAAGTTTGCAGGCCATATCCTCTGTCCATTACAGATCAAATCTGCAAACAAATTCAGATGTACTCGGACACAGAGAAGTGTACATACACTAGCAAACACACTCAAACACACACAAGTTCACATATGAAGAGAAGCATTAATATCTGGAACAGGTAACAAGTAACAACTGGAGGAATGGAGAAAACATCAAAACAAGATAAAACAATTACAGAATGTAGTTTTCGCTATATATTTTTTTAATTCCCTGTATCTCTAGAATTCATAGAACATTTCCAGAAATGCTTAAGAGTTAAGAGACATTATTCTTAAAATAGAGAATCCTCCACCTCCACATTCCAATCCGCAGGAGTCCCAGGGCCGGTTGTAACTTTGTTTCAGTGGTGAAATAGAGCATATCACTCACTGTCCCTTTAAGAGGGAGCCCAAGTCAGGAGGAGTTTAATGAAAACCAAGCCCTGGGCAGAGCCACAGAGGTAGAACAGAACGCACTTCAGAATAAACATTAGCATGTAAACAGCAGCACTGTACTGACTGACTGAGCTTGTTTCCACAGTACAGAGCAGACACTGGGGAGGGGGTGACGAGGGAGGTGAGGGGTTTGTGCCCCCGCCATGCCCCCTGGCTGGAGCGGCTGGGGGACGACGTCAGGCCTGTCATCCGCCCATCCCTCACGCCGCCGCGTTTTATGAGCTCTGTCATATTAATCAATTAGCCACCGGCCTGGTAGTACGGCGCTGCAATGTTCTTTTGAACATCGCCTTTTGTGGTTGTCAGAAGTACGTACGTGTGCACGTTTGACAGGTTTGCGGGCTGTTTTTTTTCTCTTCTTTTACTTCTCCCCCCCTGTACATACCATTCATGGACTGGGTTTTTAATAAATTCCATTCCCTCACTTATTCTTTGTTGTTTTCTGTATCTCACAATGACTTCAAACAGTCCAACCTGTTTACTCTGCAGTAGGAGTGTTCAAAGAGGATCCAAGGCGAACCTCTTTCTCTCTGAATCATTTATGACGGATCCCTTTCATGTGCCAAGTGACTGAGAAGACTCAATAAAAAGGGAGAAGTTTGAAAAAAGAAATGTGGAGGAAAAAAACACCTTGAGCTCAACAACTGAGTAGAACTACAAAACCTCAGACACAGCGTTCAATTAGCCAGTTATCAATACAAGGCAACGGGGTTCTCTCTTTGAAAGCCCACACCCTTTCAAATAATATACCGCTCATTTGAATTCAGCGCTAGATTGTAATGGCATTTGGCTTACTGGAATCTCCTCCCTCTCTTCTGCCAGTGTGTTGGGGGGGTTCTGTCTGCCGGCCTCGGTGCAGCTAGCCACAGCAGTATTCATAGCAGACAGGCGGGCGTTGAGGAGACGAACCGAGCCCAGCGAGATGTAGCAGCAACGGCGGGCGGCTCTTGCCCTTCTCTCTGGCTCCTCTCCCTGGTGGCCCCTCCAGGCTCTGGGGCCCAATAAGCAACCATCTGCAGACAACCTCCACCGGCACGCTCCAGTGGACACACAGTTAGTGGGGTGGAGGGTGTGTGTGTTTGTATCCATGCATGCGTTTTTGGGAGGATGGGAGAAGAGCGGAGGAAGTAGTCCAAGGGCACAAGTACTCCATCACGCCAGTTCTGGGAGTGACCCCCCCCCCCGTCACCTGACTGTTGAGCCCATCCTGAGTGACTGCCCTCCCGGCTGGGCCCAGAAACCGTGTGGGCGCTGGGAGCACAGAGCCTGTCCGCTAGTGTTCCAGAGGTTCTCCCAGCACATCCATCCTGCCCTGCCAGCACACAGATCGATAGCCCTGCTCTCTTAATCAGGCCTCTGGTGACTGTGGGTAGGAGAAGAGAAAGAGGAGGGGTGGGGGGGCACCTTTCCTTCCACTCTTTAACCATCTTTCTTGTTTTCCTCGCAGTCTCGCTGCTTCGGTCTGTTTACTGGCAACTTGTTTCGTTTCTACTTCTGGTCCTCCTTACCTCTGTCTGTCCGCAGCTCCTCTCTCCCTGCGTGCTGTACGGTAGCGTGTCTGAGTTGGCAGGCTGCCAGGTCTCCGGGAGCCAGGCTCCCAGGCCGACGCTGCCAGGCTCCAGCACTGCCCGCCTGCTGCTTGGCACACACGCTGTAATTGTGCTGATTTATTGATATGGAGCTGCGCCACACCGTAACTAACACAATTTATACATTAGAATTCCCAGTGACGCAGACACGGAGGGGAAGGAATGTTGGGGCTCTGCTACAGTAGCTGTGGTAAAGAGGACAATGGAACGCAGAGAGGGATAGAAAAGGATGCCGTGCTTGGAACACTTCAGAAAATCTGACTGAACCAAGTGGATATTCATTTAATTCCTCATAATTTATTCAATATGGTTACTCAAGTCCAATATGGAAACATTTGGCAGTTTTTGATGCATAATATTTAGTCATTTTTTAGTTTAGAAGTGCTACATTTGTTTAAGGTGGTAGCATAGCTAGAATTCAGAAATATGTGGTAGTAAGTCGCTTTTCGTATTTAGCTTTGGGCCAGTATGAAAATATAGATGTATGCAGTCACAACTAGTATAAGTGTCTATAGATAACAGCATCTGCTAAATTACTAAAATCCTAACATTGATCCATCAGTTGTCTTTATCACAATAATGGAACTGTGCTGCTGTATTAAAATCCTCATTAGTCTCATGTTGACATCCCTGAGCAGTTTCCTTCCTGCCAGGAAGTTCAGAAGGACGACTGTATCTTTGTTGCGTCGGAGTAGTTTAATTACATTATCCACTGTATTATTTTTAACTTCACCAAGCTCAAAGAGACGCTAAATGCCTGATGTGTTGCTGTAGCCATCTGCCAATCCTTGCCCTTTTAAAAAGAATCTAAGCTTGAAATTCACAAACTTGACAAAGGGATCTTACAGATTTTGGGGTTGTCAATTTAAAATACATTTAACTCCCTGTTACTCCACACATAGTGGGGTCATGTCATTCATATGTTCGGTCAATGTTGAATCCTGAAGTAATATAGACTTGCCTAAATAACTGGAGTGAACACTCACACAATAACTGTAGTTATACATTTTCTATTAATTAAGATGAAGAATTATGTTTTCACGTTCACATCACAGAGTATTTTGTGTAGACCATTCAGAAAAAAGGCTTTCAATCACACCAAAAATTGTAATAAATCCAAGAGAATGAAAATTACAGAAATTAAAAGGAAACATGGTTCCCACTTTTTGTGAATTCTTTATGATGCTAAATACATTTTGAATTACTGTTAGTAAATACGTAGGTTCATTAACATTTGTATACACCTTATAAATGGTATTAGTTGTTCAAATTCAGATTGGAGTACTAATTTACTTTTCAACCAAAAACAAAGAGAATATACTGCAGCGAATGGAAAAACCCACAAAGAAAAAATTGCTTGTTAACCTTCGTGCATCAGTCAGCGGGTATTAAAGGAAACACTAAAAACCTGTATAAACCATTTACCACAATTAGGGAAATAATGAAGTTGTTCTTGCCCGCACGTGCAGTGAAAAAGATGGTTTCAGAGGCAAAAAAGAATCTTAGGGGCACAGTTAATAAACTTTGTTGCATCTTGCGGTCACCAAAGTCTCCAAATATACAACCAGACACCATCTCCAAAGAGGATAGGAGCAGGGGGACAGGGAGGATATGTCCCCCCCAATGTTAGAAGCACGTAAATTGCTCCCCCCTCAATAATAACAAAACCAGAAAAGGAACCAGGCAAGCCTAATTCAGCCGACCCATAATTAAATGTGATAAACGTGGTTACCAACCTCAATGGATTCTAACCCGGGTCTGCCACATGAGTGGCCGTGTCGTTAACCGCCACACCACAGTGCTAAACACTTGTACAGTGTCGGTATAGCATCTCGACATTAGATAATTTTGTCTCGCGTTAACATCACACCAAGTTTGAATATTTCGTTTCTTATTAAGTTTACCTCCACCACAAATAACATCTATGAAATGTATGGCTTTTGCCACAGGCTGTTTTAACAGCTTATTAGCCAGTAATAGGCTTACTAGTATCTAATTTACTAATTGAACTTAACACAGCCAAAGCTATTTCATGGTGCAAAAGCGTTCGATTGTCTTTCATTCGTGAATTACATTGATACAATAACTATCAATATAGGTGACGATAACTGACTTTTCGTCAAGTGAATAGACGAAAGAATAATGGACACCCCTACTATTTTACTGTCCAAGGGGTTTTGATCTAGTCTATATTACCACAAAAACCATGCACGATACGTCCTTCGAAAATCCACCAGAAATAGTCACAATATAAACAGTTTTATTTTAGGCTTACTATAACGTTAGTTAGTTACTATAATTTTAGGCTTACTATAAGCTACTGAAGGTTGTAGCCAGCAAAGTGTTTGTCTGTCCTGACACAAAAAGCATGCACGGATGCGTACTTCGAAAATCCACCAGAAATAGTCGCAACATAACCGTGAACAGTTTTATTTTAGGCTTAACGTAGACACTGAAGGTTATTGCCAGCTAAGTTTTTATCTAAACGGAAAAATTCCTAATGCATAATTTGCTTCGACTGCAACGACATTCGAACGCAGGACCTATTAGTTGCAGGTCTGCGTCTCTAACCACAACGCTATTTAACAAGGCGAGGCTGCTAGAGACATTCACTCTTCTTGGCCGGCTCCGCTTATTATATACAGTAGGTGAGATGAGACTGTATAACTTCTAAAATGTATGCGTCAGGAAGAGTATGTATATGTAATTAATATCTGCTCTATAATATATGTAATTAATATCTGCTCTATAATATCCACATCCTCATGCCTAAATGCTGTTAACACATACTACATACATTCTGATCTATCTCTGATTTCTATAAAGTACTTTTGCACAAACTCCCACACTTTCTTAGCATACACTGTAGAAGCAGTAACCACCAAACAAGATCCTTGTATTGGCTAAACGTAGCGGTCCCTTCCTCTGACCTGGGCATTGACTGACTGACATATCTAGTTGTCTCTTCCTTGGCAGCATTTGCTATTTCTTACTTTTCCATCACCTCACCTTGTCTCTTTCTCTCGCTCCTCCATCACATCACCCTCTCTTTTTTTTCAGTCTCTTCACCTTGTCTCGTGTTTGCACAAAATTGAGATTTGTTTGGCTGCATCTTTCAATTTCCGTGGTGACAGTCCAGAAAATAAACCCAGTGTTAATCACTGAATTGATGTAAACAAAAGGATTTCACAAAATATCATTCTACCCTTGTAATTCACTGGAATACAGTCTACAGTCAAGATTGCATGGATTGAAGCTCAATGCAAATGTAGCTATCACCAATGTCAAATATAGATAGGTTTGTGTACCTTGGATATTATGTTCCTGTGACCACTCTAATATCAAGAAATGAACCGCCAAGTATGTTTTCGGTGAAGCCTATTGGGTTAAATGCGTTAGCAAGCCAGACAGCTCAGACGATAAAAAATGATTGCCAAAGTTTAGATATCTAGAGATAAATTATTTTTCATCCGTTACACAAAAGTTATTGTAAAATTTTCTGTAGCTGCCTATCATGCTTGTCCTCAACAGCATTCGACTAACTTTAAACAACTACTCCCGCTCTGCAACGACTCTTCGTCACCCCGAACACAGCCAGACATAAATATTTTAAGAAACCAAGATCCCTGACTGGCTTCACTTCACAACACAAAAGTGGTGTCATTCAAGCAGGCAGTGATCATGATTTCCACAAAATTATTAAAAACCCTTCATGCTTGTGGGTTGTAGCATGAGAGTTGGGGACATGATTTCAACAGCAGGTTGCAAATATGATAGACAGCCAATTATACAAATATGATAGACAATCTATTAAAGCCAATTTAAAATCTTAGCTTAAAGCATGGCTAGATAATCATCTAGCTACCCTATGTGTAGCTGTAGCCTAAGCACAAACATTGTTGCCAATCGCGACACTGACATCAGATACTGTAAGAAACACTAGTCAAATATTTTTTATGCTGTGCATATATAGACTGTAAGTCTCCCCTGATGAATGTTTATAGATAAATATGCGCTAACTATGCATTTGATCCCTTCTTAACTAAATGAGCATCATGTAACGGAAACATATAAATGTATTTGCTTGTAATGTTGCAATATTTTCTATAAAGATGGCCAACCATCCACCAGGAGAGCTACTTAGCGTGCAGGCCTCCACCCGAGCCCCACTCTAAACGTCAGCTACAGGACAAGACCTTGAGATGCGCAGGTGGGATTCAGGGCTCAATCAAATGCCTGCCCACTATGCAGCTCTACAGATGGAGGGGTTTTACACAGTGCAGTTATTCCACTTGGTAGGGGTGAAGTGAAAAGGCCGTGACACCACGGTCTAATGGACTCGACTGGAAAAGACAGCTCCTGTACCCATTTCATCACGTCAAGCACTAAGTGTACGAAATGTCTCCGTTCTGCTGAAGGGACAGCTCACGTCCTATGTACCTCTTCGATGAATGAATGCTGTAGTCCCTCTATATACCTACGGTAGGCTGTGGGAGAAGAGGGGCGAGGAGATGGAGAAGTGGAGAGAAACAAGGGAGAGGACTGTGGAGGAGAAAGACGAGGAGGATGGTGGAGGAGTTTCCAGCTGTGGCACACTTCTCTATGTGGACTCTTCCCTCCCCCCTTTAGGCTCTCATCACACCTGTTTACCCACAGCTGCAAACACCTACACACGCACACGCACACACACACACGCACACGCACGCACGCACACACACGGACGTCACACCTTACACATAATGGCTGAATATTAATCAAGGCTTTAGGCTGCAATCAATAAACCAAACACGAAAAAACTGCATTTCCATACATCATCCATTTTATTACATTAAAATAAACATAATTGCCAATTCAAGGGCATCCATCTGGATTGTAATTATAAACAATTTAAAAGTGCTCTGTGTTCCCCTCTCCTCTTCTGCAGAGAACATCAAGGATCTCTTACTGTTCTTATCCTTACACTGTTTCTTAATGTACTGGTGTGTTTGCATAATTATTCATGTCATGATCCCCAGTCATGCTAATGATCATGGCGCTCAGTCGTTAAGAAGGCACCACCGCGTTATCCTATTAAATCAGTTCTTTATCATACCAGCCAAACTAAATATATCTCTGGAGTGGTTTAATCATCTGGAAGACTCGGCTCCACTGGGCTTAGTGCCTCCAGGCCAGCCCGTGAAAAATCCAACAGTATTTATACCACTAACTGCTGAGAGGGGTCAATGAAGTAGTTAGAGGATCCTCAATGAGGTCTCTTCATTGTTCCCCGGACCATCGCCTGGTCAGTCCACGCTCACTAAGAGGGGCCTCTGCTCCTGCCGGAGGGAGGTGACAAGGAGGGGGTGGCCTGAAGGGGAGATGCAGGCATGTCCACTAGGATTGTTCCATAACACATTGACTCTGATATTTTAATGAGATTGTGCATCAATGTACGTTTAATTGTAAAAACACCTTTTATAGTAAGTAAAGCACACTTGGAAATTCACCACATGTAGCCTTCAATAGTGTTTCTAGTCCTCAAGGTAGATTTAACACTCTTAACCCAATCATTTAGCCAATTGTTCACAGTCATTGTAAAGCTCAGGATACATTTTATCTTTGTCAAAATCCCTTTGAAAGATTGAATTCATGTAGCGACTCATTTCCACCTGTCCGTAACTCAAGGTCAATCCCGTTCCGCAAAGTGACGTTGTTCACCAGGCACCGCTTGTTAGCTGTGGAAGAAGTGCCTGAGTAGCTGCTTCTTGTTGACCTTCCCCATCTGGTTCCGGGGCATCTCGTCCACTAGAACCAGGCCAGAGGGGATGGTGTAGGGAGCCATATGCTCTCTGAAACAACACAGGACCGTTCATCTTTACCAAGTTATCAGCAAAGACACGCGGTACGAAGACGCGTAATACCACACACTGCAAACGCACTGACATGCACCTACAACCACGTGTCACCACTGGACAGTCCAGTAACCAGGCACAGCCTCTGGGGGTGGGGGGGGGGGGGGG
>JACXGI010011466.1:5716-25028 GCA_016801175.1 Esox masquinongy | reverse complement strand
AATTTTACAATATTTTACTACTTTCCTCAAAAGAAAGTAGTCTTTCATATTTACAAGCATGGAAAACTGATTTACAAACAGAAATTTCAGATGATGAGTGGAACAATTCTTGCCTGTTGGCACAGACGCAAACTATTACCACCAGGTTTAGATTGCTGCAGTACAAATGGTTATTTAGAACCTATATTACTCCTGTAAAACTTCACCATTTTAATTCTAATATTCCTGATGCATGTGTAAAATGTGGTGTTGACAAGGGCACTCTTCTTCATTTTATGTGGCAGTGTCCGGAACTTCAGATTTTTTGGAAGGAGGTTACTACATTTATTTCCCGTTTGATTGAATGTAACATGCCTATGGACGGTAAACTCTGCTAACTGCACATTTTTCCTAATGTTTATTTTTTTTTTTGTATACTTTTTCTTCTGAATGTTTGAAAACGTTTTAAAAATTTGTGAAAAAAAAGAGGAAGTAACATTGTGCGTGAACTGAAACAGAGAACCTCTTTGACAATATTCTCTGGATACCGTGGTTGCGAGGGGACAAATATTGACTTTTTACTGTCCTCATCATTCTCATCTATGTCACGTAATGCCTAATCCTCAATGCGGAATGGGTTTAAATGTAAACGCACCGTGTCACCATGGAGAAACATAACGTGTCACCATAGAGAACAATTCACAAAGAATTGTAGAGATGGAGTGAGGCTATACTGGAGCAGCATGGAATTGCATCACTATATCAGGTAATCAAGTGAACACTATTTACTAACCGTGGTTAATTAACCACCGATGAGGAATCGCTGCTTGGTTTTAGGTGGATGTGTTTCCTAAGAGGAATGGTGTTTCAGTTTGCATGCAATGGGGATATGATACTACATCTTTACTGTCAACTTCACATTGGATGGGTACTGGACTTCCAAAAGGGCACTGCCCGCACTTCCAGGGGCTCTTTGAAGTTTAACTGAAATCATGACCAAATTTCATTATGGGAAATTGTTCCCTCTGCCCTTTTGTCTCCGGCTCTGGTCAGCGGCACTTTAAAGGAAAAGTTCAGAATTTCATAACATGATGTTGGACTGATTCTTTAACCTGAAAGTTTATAAGTATAAAAAAAGTTTGGTTCTGCCATAAACTTCAGTTTGGCTAACTAAAGTTACCATAAACTTCCTTGCAAGCTGAAAATGTCAAGGAATTGAGGAGTTAATGTGTAAAATCCTAAACATCCCCTTTAATCACTGCATATGGTAGAGAAAAATTACATGCATTGTCACTCACGGGCATCGAGTGAGCTTGGCTTTCACTCTGGGCTTTTGTCTGAGCTGCCAGTGAAAGTGGAGCTCAGGAGTTGTAACATAGCCAGTTGCACGCACCGCACTTACCAGTGTTTATTGCTTACATTTGTGTGGCCCAACTACATCTGCTGCACGTTTGAGAGTGGAACGAACACACACACACACACACACACACACACTTCGCATAAGCGCTTCCTGTGGTGCGCTGGAGGATGCCGCTTTCTCAGCCTGTGGCTTGGGAACCATCCTTCTTCCCTCTCTTTCCCAGCAGGCATTTCTCACCATGACAGGGTGATATGGAATCCTTCTTCCTTGGAAGGAAGTGTCTTATGAACTTTAATGTCAGGAGTGTATTGCTGACTGAAGAGTTTCCTTTTCTTTCCTTTCTTCTGACGAGGCATGTGCTGGCAACAATGGCTCTGTAGTACATACTCTGCTTTATGTTGCCGTAGACATTTTATAGCTTAGAGAAGGGAGGGAAATTTGTCTGTAACACTGATAAGGTGAAGGGGAGTTGGGAATCTAGGATGAGACAGATTCAGCAGCAGAAAGAGAAAGATTGGCCAGCGATTGTAAATTGTCCGATTTTCACTTAAAACAAGTGACTGGCAATCGGCTGATCTCCCCCTCTCATGACAATTGGGAGAACCGATCGTTGATGTACAATGTGGCGCAAATTATTTGAGTTCTTCGTTGTGAGTTATTTCCAAAAAAGTTGCATAAAGTGCAAAAACAAAATGCAATGATGTGCAATTAATTTATGCCTATACTTCATTAAAAATTGTATAAAGACAAATCAAATACATATCAAATGTTGAAACAGAGATTTTATTGTCTTTAGAAAAATACATGCCCATTTTGAATTTGATGCCAGCAAAAAAGTGGGACAGGGGCATGTTTACCACTGTTGCATCACTTCTATTAACAGAACTCTGTAAGCGTTTGGGAACTGAGGAGGCCAATTGCTGTAGTTTTGAAAGTGAAATGTATTCCCATTCTTGCTTAATATAGGATTTCAGCTGCTCAACAGTTCGGGAAATCCTTGGTTGTATTTTTCGGTTCATAATGCGCCAAACGTTTTCAATGGGTGACAGGTCTGGACTGCAGGCAGGCCAGTTTAGCACCTTGATTGTTTTACTATGGAGCCATGCTGTTGTAATACGTGCAGAATATGGTTTGGCATTGTCTTGCTGAAATAAGCAAGGCAATCCCTCAAAAAGACGTCATCTGGATGGCAGCTTATGTTGCTCCAAAACCTCTATATATTGTTCAGCATTAATGGTGCCTTCACAGATGTGCAAGTCACCCATACCATGTGCACTAATGTACCTCCATACCATCACGGATGATGAATTTTGATAAGAAGCCATGCACAGATAAGCCAGATGGTCCCTCTGCTCTTTAGTCCAGAGGACACGGCATCCATAAATCCCAATAATTATTTAAAATTTTGTTTCGTCAGACCACAGGACAGTTTTCCACTTCGACTCAGTCCATCTTAAATGAGCTCAGGCCCAAAGAAGACAGCGGTTCTGGATCTTGTCTATATATGGTTTCTTCTTTACATGGTAGAGTTTTAACTTGCATTTGTGGATGCAGCGACATACTGTGTTCACAAACAATGGTTTTTGAAAGAGTTTTTAACGCAGTGCCACCAGTGGCCCCAAACATCACAGCCACCCAGTACTGGTTTTCGACCTTGTCCCTTGTGCAACGAGATTTCACCGGATTCTCTGAATCTTCTAATGACATTATGTACTGCAGATGATGAAATCCACAAACTCTTTGCAATTTTACGTTGAGAAACGTTATTCTTAAATTGTTGCACTATTTTCCCGCACAGTCTTTCACAGAGTGGTGAACCCCTCCCCATCCTCACTTCTGACAGTCCCATCCTCTCTGATATGACCTTTTAATGCCCAATCATGTTACTAACCTGTTGCCAGTTGACCTAATTAGTTGTGTGATATTCCACCAGCATTACACAACTTTCTCCAGTCTTCTGTTGCCCCTGTCCCAACTTTTTTGAAAGTGGGCATATATTTTTCAAAAAACAAAATGTCTGTTTTAACATTTGATATGTCGTCTTTGTACTATTTTCTACTGAATATAAAGTTTAAATGATTTTCTCATCTTTGCATTCTGTTTTTATTTACATTGCATGCAGCGTCCCAAATTTTTTATAATTGCGGTTACAATAAAAACAAAATATTTTACTAGATGCTAAAATAGCAAATAGGGAGGGTCAAATATGCATCCGAGGCACTATGTTTGCTCTAGTATGAGTCCACAACAGTTTTACTTTACTATGGATGTATGGGCCATGGGACAATACAATCTATTAACAATGGCTGACAGCCATCCTTGATGGGAATGAAATGTTGAAATGGGCATGTTATGAAATGGGCATGTTAATGGTTAATGTGTTATTTCCCTCTCTTTTATGATGAAACATACAATAACTGTATTGGCTAAATTTAGTTTGATTTTTGATAGTCGCTGGTGAAATAATGAGTATCAAGATTTGCACTCAAGAAAGATCAATTATGTTTAGATAAACCTGGTAACGTTTTGCTTTTTAAAAGATAATAAACCACTTCCTACATTACTACATCTGATGAGGTCATAACACTAGTACAACAAAATCCAAGCTTATTCTTTGGAAAATGGATGCAGTCATTTCTGCACATTGCAACGGTCAATTACTATAAGTCACTGCGAATAAAGAGTCTACTAAAGGGAATTTATAATATTTTAGAAATTAAAACGGGAGTGGGAGGAAGCCTAGTGTTAAGAGCATCTGACCTCTTTGCTGCTGACAGCTAAACATAATTGCTCCCAGGTCACTGCTATGTTCTTAAATCAACTTACCAGATAAAATACAAAATAAAAATCATGTAAATAAAAAACAAAAGAAAAATCAGGCTATATCAGTTATGTTCAAGAACAAATCATTAGCCATGTAAAATTAGCTATGTATAAATGTGCAGGAAATTCGCTTTAAAATGACAACACCTACTCACTGCTGCCAAGTTGAAGTGGTTTAATGTTCCTATTCGCTGACATAATTCTGCCTATTGCTGTGCTCACAATCTAAGCTTTTAGAAGAAAACATTACACTGTAAATCTCTCAAAACAGTTAACAAGAATCTATACTCAAACCTATTTAGATTCATGTTCTGAAACTGGTCGAATTATATCAACTTTTACTTTTGCTCAAAGTCCATGTTTTTTGGGCTGGAAATGTTTTCGATAAAATCAACCCTTAAATTCGGATCTGACTCGAGAGACCAAATTTTGCTTACAACACCATAAAAAACTTCTCCTTCAGGCTCGGAGTGCAGAGGAGTAATACAACTTTTTTCTATTTGAGGCATGACATGGAAAAACACAGGAAATGAAGTGGGAGTGAAAAATAAAGCACTCTGCACTCTGAGTGCTTTGACCTCATGACTATCAGGTGAAGAAGCAATGTGAGTGTTAATGTGTTACCCTAATTTAACTAATCTAAAGTTCAAGCATGTTGTTACAATAAGCCTCATTATTAAGAAGCAAGCACCTAACATTTCACACACTATGTACAGAAAAGTGCAGAGAGGAAGAGAGCAGAGAAAAATACACAGGAAAAATCTGAGATATAATCTCTCGAAACACAAATAAGACCTTTGTAGAAAAAAAAAAACATCATATAAACCAGTTGTTTACCAACCCAACTTCAGTTCTTGACTACACCCAAAAGCACACTTTTCTTGTTGTAGCCCTGGACAAGCATACTCAATTCAACTCATTCTGGGCCTGAAATTTACTTCAAAAGTTCAGTTATGCTTGGCTGGGGCTACTATAAAGGTACTGGAGGTATTGGAGGACCGGATTTGGTGTAAACAATTGCATATAAAGCAGAATTGTCCCTCTAAATCCATTCAATTTGATTACATACATTTCCATAATTTTCTTTGTGCAATCATTAACAAATGTTAGACTAGTGAATAGAAGAGCTAAAATGCTATAACGCAGCTCACTGTGTATTTGCGTATGGTAATCTATTGTGTCTCATGATGACATTCCACTAATGCCTGTCTTGGTGC
Source organism: Esox masquinongy (assembly GCA_016801175.1). NCBI lineage: Eukaryota > Metazoa > Chordata > Actinopteri > Esociformes > Esocidae > Esox > Esox masquinongy. The sequence goes on along the minus strand of JACXGI010011466.1, from coordinate 19,649 downwards.
ATGTTCAATTGTTTACTCACATCACATTTTGCAGACAGGACAAGGCAAGTCTCCAAATGGAAGTGCAGGTGCTTCTGGCTTCATTTACAGCCACATTCTTTTCCGTAGCTAACTCCAGTCCTCCTCCAGCTTCTTCACTCCTTGCTGGCAGAGCAGTTTAGAGACAGCATCCTATTCCAGCACTACATTTTAACATCCCAATCCAGTGACTAGAATATTCTTTCTTAAAATTTGCTCAGGTTTGCTCAATCAATAATATACCAAGATGGCACTGCAGATGCCCGCCTTGATTAGTTGGTGCGCAATGTTTCGTCTTATTTTGTGTTAAATCAGTGTTCTGAGACAATTCTCTGATTGTTTTCTCAAGAGAGGAGCTCATAAACATCAGGGAAGCAACTCCTGTGAATATTTTCCCAGATTTCCTCATAACATCCGTTGAATTACTGGACATTCTGGTCAAAGCTACATCTGCACTTTGTCAAGCAGTAAAACGCCGTCGGCAAGGTAAACGCTCCAGTTCACGGGAACGCTCAAGGCGCCATGGACTACGGACTCCACTACCTGGAATATTCCTCGACCAACGTCCGATCACTCAGCAATAAACTGGCTGCGTGGATCCACACCGGACTCAGTGTTGCAAGTGCCTGGTTTCTCAAGCTCTCGGGCAAAACGAAGGGAAAAGTTATATGTTTCTACATTAACAACAGCTGGGGCAATGATGTGACAGTCATACTACAGTCCTGTTCTCCTGACCTGGAATAATTTTATATCAACTGTAAACCTTTCTACAACCTGAGGGAATTCTCATCATTTATCCTGGTCGATGTATACATTCCACCGTCAGCCAACATGCACGAGACAACAGCAGCTGGCCGAAAAGATTCTCCAGGCGGAGCAGTCACACCCGGACTCCTTAGTTATTGTTCTTGGCGACTTCAACGAAGGTTACCTAAGCCACAAACTCCCAAAATATAAACAGTTTTATTAAAATCCCGACCGGAGAGGCAAACACTTTGGATCACTGTTACACTACAATCAACAATGCCTATCACCCTGTGCCCTGCGCTGCTCTTGGACGCTCAGTCATGGTCCATCTAATACCCACATACAGGCAAAAACTAAATCCTTCTAAGCCTGTTGTGCAAAAGTCAAAGATGTGGAGCAGTGAAGCAACAGAGGATCTGCGCGTGTCAGGAATGCACTGATTGGGACATTTTTAGGTCTGCCACTAATGGTCTGGATGAGTACACTGATGCTGTGACATCATACATCAGCTTCTGTGAAGACAGCTGCATACCAACATGGACCAGTTTAAGCTACAATAATGACAAACCCTGGTTCACAGCCAAACTCAAGACGGCTTCGTTCAGAAAAGGAGGCGGCGTTCAGGAGCGGGGACAGAGAGAGGTACAGAGAGGCTAAATACAGCGTTGGTAAGGCAGCGAAGGAAGCCAAGTGCCTGTATGGACTGAAACTAAAATAACAGTTCTCAACTAACAACTCTGCTTCTGTTTGGAAATGCCTCCAACAGATCACCAACTACAAGCCTAAATCCCCCCACACCATTAACGACTTGCAACTTGCCAATGACCTGAATGAGTTCTACTGCAGATTTGAAAGACAAATAGGCAGTTGTGACAACATACATTCTCCATGTGTCCAACCATCAACACCAACCCCCCACCATCAGGTCCCATTCACAATCACCCATCCCAATCAACCCCACCTCTGCCACTACAATGGAACTTTCAATCCTGGAGGGGGACATTAACAGACTATTCAAGAGAGAGAACCCCCGAAAAGCAGCAGGGCCTGACAGTGTTTCCCCATCCACCCTAAATCACTGCGCAGATCAGCTTTCTGTTGTGCTTACGGACATCAACACCTCACTGGAGGCATGCTGTATCCTGGCCTGTTTCAAGTCCTCCATCATCCCAGTCCCCATGAAGCCAAGAATCACAGGACTTAACCACAGAGGTCGGGGTGACTGGTCTTAATCGTTATGAAGTCATTTGCGAGCCTTGTGCTGAACCACCTGAAGACCATCACAGACCCTCAACTAGACCCTCTGCAGTTTGCCTACAGAGCCTACAGGTCTGTAGACAACGCATCAACATGGCTCTTTACTTCATCCTCCAGTATCTGGACTCCCCTGGAACCTACGCAAGAATCCTGTTTGTGGACTTCAGTACCGCATTCAACATCACAATTCCTGCTTTGCTCCTAGACAAGCTATCCCAATTGGGAGTGCTCACATGCAGGTGGATCACAGCCTTCCTGTCCCACAGGAGACAGTACGTGAGGCTGGGGAAGCACCTTTCTGACCCCCTGACTATCAGCACAGGCTCCCCTCAAGGCTGCGTCCTGTCCACCCTACTCTTCTCCCCGTACACCAACAGCTGCATCTCCAGTCACCACTCTGTCAAGCTCCTGAAGTTCGCGAATGACACCACCCTCATCAGACTTATTTCTGATAGACATAAATCCGTCTACAGGTGAGAGACTGACCATCTGGTGTCCTGGTGCAGTCAGAACAACTTGGAGCTCAACGCCATAAAGACAGTGGAGATGACAGTGGACTTCAGGAGAAACCCAGCAGAACATGTTCTGCCTGTGGCAGCTGAAAAAGTTCAACCTGCCAAAAACTATGATGGTGCATTTCTACACTGCCATCAGAGTCCATCCTGACCTCCTCCATCACAGTCTGATACACTACAGCCACTGCCAAGGACAAGGGCAGGCTGCAGCACATCATCTGCTCTGCAGAGAGGGTGATTGGCTGTAATCTGCCATCTCTACAAGACCTACACACCCCCAGGACGCGGAGGTGAGCAGCAAAGATTGGGGCTGATTCCAATCACCCTGGAAATGGACTATTCAGAACTCTCCCCTCTGGCAGAAGGCTGAGGTCTATCAAGACAAAAACCTCTTGCCAAACCTCTTTCGTATAGCAGTAAGCCTCATGAACATGCCCCCAGAGCCAAACTGACTATAGCCCACTTCCCACATACACACACAACCCTCAAGTGGACAATTCTTGACTTCACATTTTTTAGTAATTTATTAATGCTCAAAATCGCTGCACTAACGGACCAGAACAAAATCCTTGTTTGTTGTGAAACTTGACAATAAAAATCTCTGATTCTGATCAAAATCAGACTTGTTTTTCCCTTGGCACAAAAAGAGGAATCTTAGAGCAGGGTAGAAACTGCAAATGTATTTTGTGCATATTATTGTAATATTTGAGTTGTGTCAGGGGAAGATATCCAAGTCAATAACGCATTACAGGAAAATCCCTCTTTTACAGACTTCCCGCATTGACGTCGTCCCAGTAATACTACATCAAAAGAGCCTTCAGGTTTCTCTAGCATTACTGTCGAAAATCCTTTGCATAATGAAACAGTATATTAAAGTACTTCACTAGAGCAGACACCGCTGAAGTAGAGGACATATTCACATTTTGTTCCATTACCCTTTAGTTTCTTTTCAAATGTAGGTCATTGACATGGTTTCATCAAACCAATAATTTCGCCTCAGATGTCTGATTATTTTTGTGTGTCTCTGGGGGATACTTTGGAAGGGCGTCCACTTCTAGGCAGAGTTGCGGTCATGTTGAATGTCCTCCATTTGTAAATGATTAGCCTGACAGTGGACTGATGGAGCTCAAATACTTCTGAGATGGTGGTATAGCTTTCCACAGACTGATGTGCTCTCACTACCCTCTTCCTGATGTCCTCTGAGAACTCCTTTCCTTGGAATGGTGTGTTTTGCATTCAGCTGTATGGGTAAAACCAAAATGGCTAGGTTTCTGGTCTCTACCTTTAAGAATCTTGCCCAAACTCTTTCCAAAAGATCCCTCCATTAACTGGTCCATTTGGTACCAAATAATTCACCCACCGGATTCTAATTACCTACTTTATTCAACCAATGCATGTTGAGGTTCACTTATTTTTGCACATGCACCACATTTTTTCATTTTGTTCTTCTACTACACACATGATTTCCTCTAAACCAACATATGGAATTGGTAACAATAAAATTGAACAAGGGGTTTAATTCACATACTTTCAAGCAGCACTGTAAATATCTTTCAATTTCTATAAAGCTAACCTATGGAATTGTTTTAAGACAGTCATACCATGGATAATTTAGCAAATTAGACTGATTGCTTTAGGAGATCTAAATGTTTTATTATCTTCAAATTACAGAAAAATGGCCCTTTACTGCTACGGTACATTAGAAATGCATTCTAAAGCATAAATGTAACTTGGCAAAAAATATATTTTGTTTTTAGCTACAACTGTTAGGTCCCAACTACCATTTTTGTTATAACTAAAGAAAAAAGATATTGGCGACTTGAAATAATAATTGTAAATATAATTTAAAAGAAATGCTTCCGTTGACTTTGACAACCCTAATACTTTATAATAGGGCTGTCAGAATGTGTGTGTGTGTGTGTGTGTGTGTGTGTGTGTGTGTGTGTATACGCTACATGGTCAAAAGTCTTACCAGTTTACATTTAAATTTGAAAGTGAATAACATGAAATGGTACAACGGTAAGCAGTAAACTGCTAGAGAAAAAAAAAAAGTATAGACTACCAAAAACTAAAAAAAATGTACATTCCAGGTACAAAAAAGGCCTTTTTCAGGGCACAAGTAATGGGTCAACAACTGGCTAACAGCTATTCTGCAGCAATGGAAGTAAATTAAGCCTTGACAGTTGATGCTAAAAATTCCTACAGGTGTCCCAACTTTTGTTGATTATTTACAAACACTATCTGTATGAAAGAAGCGTTGGAACAGACTGTGTTGTTAAGCATTATTTGGACAGTATCGTACTGCAGGAATTACCATATTTCTATGTCTTCTATGTCATATGTCTTCCACCTTTTCTTGCCCAGGGACCCACACCCAAAATAAGAGGCAATCCAAGGACCCCATTATCTGTTGACCCATATAGCTCACAATGTTTTGATACCTACTTGGGACGGAGCAGGCAGTATGTATACTTAGAACTTTGTCTCCCTTTTTTATAACTTTCAAGGCAGTAAAATAATATTTTACTATTGATTAGAGCAATGTGTCATGTCCTAAAGTCAATAGATAAATGTATTTTCCTTCCAAAAACCTCCCTCCCTCCAAAATTTGGCATTTAAGTTATATTCTTAATTTCTTAATATTAGGGCTGACAAGGTTTACACTGTCCTCCATAAGTAGCAGGTTGCTCATCCTTTATCACAATGGATGCGCTACTTCAAGTTGTCAGAAACTGGAACATCTCTCCTTGCGTCCCTTATTCCCATCTCCCTCCAAAAACCCATCAAACGAGAAGGCCAGCAGTGCCTCCCCAAACTCTGACTCCGTTCTCTAACTGATACCGAGACAATGGGTATGCGCTAAAATCTTGCTTGTAACGTGGTAATTCATGACTATTTAATGTATTTGCTAGCCTAAGCCTAGCGTTAATGTTGTCGCCAGTCGCTTTTCCACCAAAACATTCCAATTAACAAACAACTTAGATGCTCTGCATTTGTCTGCCCTCAAAGTTTACAGACAAACATCTCAAGCCACCTTGCCTACCTTATGTCTTGGCCTACTACTCAAGTAGCCTACAATTTGTATTTGGTTGAATTTGGGAATCCTTTATTAAAGACAAGTATTTGGTTGTGGCCAACCATTCATCAGGAAATTACAGTTGACACCTGAACCCCATTCTAACCGCAGTTCAGCCTAAACATCAAAGGACAATAACTTTTAAAAAAGCATAGGTCTGATTCAGTCTTAGATCAAATGCCTGCACAACCAAAAGCATTCCATAAGTATCCTAACATAGCAGTTATTTTACTTTGTACAACTGAAGTATTTTGTAGATCTAAATAGGCACATTAAAAAGGGAAGAGAAAGTCACCAGCACAGACACACACGTAGCCATTTCCAACAATCTCTGGACATAGGATGGAGGTTCTGGTTTATCATCTACATTCCACTAGTTCCAAACCAGTGTATTTTTTAACGGTATAGCCTGAAATGGTGTTTCGAGTTTGTTTTGAATATTTACTCCAAAGGCAAAGGCCTACATTTTCAATGCAGACTGAAATGAGTTCCCGGAAACAAACAATTTGGAACTGTTATGTTCCCCACAGAAGAACTTCTCCAAGTAGACGTCAAGTTGAAATTAGCAAGGAAGAGAGATATAATTGTACGGCCTTCAAAAGATTACATGGCGCTAGGCACAAAGAAGCAAGAAATATCATCATGCATTACATCCTGTATGGGGTACTTGTGCCAAAGAATGGATAGTTCTATAATGACGTGTGATATAACTTGTCGTTTAAATGCTGTGAACTATAAATTGTTATGGGTTATGATAGTAACCAGTGGAACCCTACTTATGTTATACTTAAACCATTGCTAGCATGGACATTGTTCATTTTTGGTAACCAAATAGTGGAAATGAACAGTATGAATACTTTAAATGTTGTACCTCTACTTGGGGAGTAATCAGCTTCATTCTTTGGATGGTTTTGTAATGTAAGCCATACTTTGGTTCCATCCAGCTGACTGGTTTCATGCAGGATAGATAGAACTTAATAAGATTGGCCATATTGTTCACCCTGCCTAATTGAATGGAATATCAGCCCTGACGATAATGTTTCCAGTTACTCAAAAAACGATATTATTAAAATACTTAGTGGCCGATAAGCCATTAATTCCATGTATATTGCAATTTGATTTTATTGGAATTCTTTGGTACAAATATGCTAGGGGAAAGGGTGTGTCAAATCTTTATCCTTTATAATATAAAGTGCTGAAAAACTGGATGAAGACCAAGCTACAAAAGGGAAAAAAAAATACTGATGCAGTTAGTTAACAATCATGAAAAGAATTTGCAATATTGTCAAAAATAATCACAATCTTTATGTTTTTCAGTAATTCATCATTAATTACCATTTGTGAACTTCTTGAGGTAAAACATATGCTGAAGATTGATGTCTTCACACACCAAACATTCTTAAACTATGTAGACAAATAGGAGTTCTGTGGGGTGGTCTAGTTCTATTCTTTGGCCTTCTTGACTATCCCCAAATGAACACCAAAGACTACGAAAGATTATTAAAAAAATGTTATGGCATATCTGACTAATTTTTCTGTAAGGCAGACATGTGCCACCTACTCCAAAAAATGTTTTTATTCAGAATAACAGATCTCTGTATAACATCGCTGAAAGTGATAAAATGCACTGCACAGCTAGTAAAAAAAAAGCAGATGCCTAGACGTCTGCCGTAAAAAAAAAAAAATTGATGGATGAATCAAGCCCAACACATTTCCCCCCTGAAAATGTGCTACTGTCTGTTCTGGCTCCGGGCTTTTTAGACAAACAGGAAGTGCACACTAATGAATTGGACAAGTATTTCACTGTACATTCCGGAATTCTGACAGGAGGCTTGAGCTCGGCAGACTGACACAATATTATGTAGTGCACAGGAGACCCAGGTTCTATCCAGCAGGTTACCATAAAGCTCACTAGACCAGCGGTTCTCAACAGGTTTTGCTTCAGTACCCAAATAAAAAAAATAAAAAAATATTGACCCCATATTGTACGTTATGGATTGTTTTGCAATTTACATTTTGTAATGCTGTGTTAATTGTTGCTGCTTTATTGGACAGGTATCTGCAAAATTAAGATTCTCTGGAGAAATGCCAAAACACACTTCTTCCTAATTTAATGCATTTGAACTGGGATGGATATAATGAACATCCCCAAAGTCTGAAAAATTACATTACTACTTTGTTCTGAGCTGTATAAGAAAATCCAATCTTGAGCCTGGATCCAACTGATTCACTTCCTCTGCTAGGGTGACATGAGCCAATTATAGACTTTTTTCTACTACATCCTCTGCCCTCGTTTGGAAGAGTACCATGGACTGCAAATCAGTTGCCGCAAATTAACCAGTTGTGAAGTCATGAATAATCTGATCGGTTAAGATACAGTTTTGAACTTGTTATTGAAGTCAGATTTCCCACGTTACACTTGGTTACTCTTTAGAAAGCCTTAATTACACCATAGTTTTACTAGTATTTGCCAGCTAAGAAGAGCAAATGTCTCTTGCTGAGTGAGTGACTGAGTGACTGACTGAGTGAGTGACTGAGTGACTGACTGAGTGAGTGACTGAGTGACTGACTGAGTGAGTGACTGACTACCCCTTGTTAAATAGAGACACAGCCTGCCATGCAGGCGACCGGTGTTCGAGCCTCGCCGCAGACAAAAATCACGCATTAGGATTGGTTCAGGACAGACAAAAACGTCACTGGCTACAACATTCAGTAGCTACGTTATAAGTAAGCCTAAAATAAAACTGTTTACAGTTATATTGCAACTATTTCTGGTGGATTTGAGGTACGCATCCGTGCATGCTTTTTCGGGTAATAGCCTATAGATCACAACCCAGGGTCCAACTTTTTTTCTCACTGGCCCTATCGACGTGTTGATCTGGAACCTAGTGGCCCGAAATGAATAAACCAGAAAAGGAACCACGCAAGCCTAGTTCAGTTGGCCCGCAAATTGAAGTGATGAATGGATTCAAACCTGAGTCTCCCACGTGACAGGCTATGTCTTTAACCACTACGCCACAGGAGATATACGTTTACTGTGTGTCAGTATAGCATCTCGACGTTAGATCATTTTGTCACGCATTAACATCCCGCCAAGTTGGAATATTTTGCTAGACACATTTAAGCATTGTGTAAAACTGACTAAAGTTTCTTATTAAATTTACCTCCACCACAAATACCATATATGAACTGTATGGCTTTTGCCACTGGTCGTTTTAACAGCTTATTAGCCAGTAATAGGCTTACTAGTATCTACTTACTATATATAACTATATAGATGACGATTACTGACTTTTTCGTCAAGAGAAAAAGACGAGAGAATCATGGAAACCCCTACTATTTACTGCCCAAGGGGTTGTGATGTAGCCTATATTACCCCAAAAAGCATGCACAGATGCATACTGCCAAAATCCACCAGAAATGGCTGCAATATAACTGTAAACAGTTTTGTTTTAGGCTTACTATAATGTAGTTACGGAAGGTTGTAGCCAGCGAAGTTTTCGTCTATCCTGAAGAAATCTTAATGCATAATTTGTTTTGACTGTTACGAACCTTGAACACCAAACCTCTTGCTCGGTTGTCTGCGTCTCTAATCACTATGCTATTTAACAAGGGTCGTTCGGTCGGTCGGTCTCACTCACTCACTCACTCACGAGACATTCGCATACGTGGTCCGGCAAAAACACAATACAACTGTATTGTACCAAAGGATTGTATGTAAATATCAAATCATCAGAATATTGATTTATACCACAGTTTTGCATGTAATGTGAGACATAAGCTGATACAAGCAATTGCTGTTTACCTAAACATGATGCGACATAACTATGTATTAGAAAGTAATGATTTATCAAGATATTACTATATCATTATAATTGTTTCATGAAGATACTTGCATTGCGACATAAATGCTTGATAATAAAATAATTTAGCTAATATATTTATGGTGACAAACACGGCGCAATACACATTAAATCCAACAAGTCGGGTAGTCACACTACTTGGTTGACTGGCTTCTTGTATGTCACTGCTAATAAGTACGTAGGCAGGTGTAGTTATTAACATGACACTTACTGTCAACAAGCCATGTCCGTATGGTATCTCAATCCGTATTCACGGACTGTCATGCACGTAGTCTGTGAATGGTTTCTCCCTCTTCACAACATGGTAGGATGTCATAATTTCTTTTTCAATTTGGCTACGCGCCACCTCATTCACTCGAAGCTGACAGACATTTGCTGGTGCAGCCGCAGGGTTGTCTGCAGGCCACCTGGCAGCAATACACGTGACATGCTGCAGGAACCTAAGAGCAGGTTTTCGGTAGTTGTTCATTCTCTTTTAAAATGACCCTGCCTTGCCGGCTTTCGTCATGTACAGCAGTACATGTCTATTTCCGTTATTGTTTTTCAACCAAACAACCTACAATTGGTCAAAACAGACAAGCCATCGAATATTATCGAGTAGCCATCGAATATCATTGGACGACATCAGTACTGTATCACACAGAGGGGGGAAAAGAGGTACAGAAACATTTTAATGTGAGAACAAGCGAAAATTGAAGTGGGAAAGTGCGAAAAAGATGCCAAATGTTTTAATACGAGACTATGAATTGATTAGAGGAAATTGAGCGTTGGCCTTGACGGGCCAGTGACTATCTTTGTGTACCGGCCCGACGTTAGATCTTAATGAGCCGAGGCCAGTGGGTCATCATTAATGTTTAACCCTGCAACCCCATGTGTAGCAAAAGGAGGGGTTTCCACGATTCTCTCGTCTTTTCACTTCATGAAATAGTCAGTTATCTTCACCTATATTGATGGTTAGTGTATCCATGTCATTCACGAATGAAAGTAAAATGAATGTTGTTGTGTCATGAAATGAAATAGCTTTGGCAGTGTAAAGTTCATCTTCAGTCTTGCTAGCAATTGCTCAATTCTTATCACTATTCCAAGTAATAAGTAGATCCTAGTACTGTAGGCCTATTACTGGCTAACAAAAGCCATACAGTTCATAGATGCTATTTGTGGTGGAAGTAAACTTAAAAAGAAACGTTAGTCTAACACAATGATAAATGGTGTCCAGCTAAATATTCAAACTTTGTGTGATGTTAACGCGTGACAAAATGATCTTACATTGAGACGCAATTTTCTGACGAGGTAGTATGTCCCAGTCAGTCTAAATACTGGCATACTAGCTTACTATATACAAAACAGTACATACTTCACCAGCATCCGCGAAGATCGAACTTGTAGTACACAATATGTAGTATGCGATTTGAGATTCAGTCAATGCTTTTGATTTCCTCGTAATTCACATAGCGTAGTGGTTAGCTATTCAACTTATTTCATGGATGACCATCTACAGTAATCTTTGTACATGAGTACACTTTAGTTCAGTTAATAAACGTTCTGTTGTCCACGTTATTTCAGCAAAAATGTAACGGCTGAGGTAAAAGTTACATTCCCACTGTTTAAATAGCATACTGTAATGGTTAAAGACACAGTCTGCCACATAGAAAAACGCAGATCGAAACCAGCCAGGGACAACAACATTCATCCCTTCTAATCGCGGGCCGGCTGAACTAGGCTTGCCTAGTTCTTTTTCTGGTTTCTAAACTAGCTCAGAATGTAGTTATTGTAAATATAGAACTTATCCTTCAAAGGGTTGTGATTCCCTACACTATTCATGTGTTTCATATTCCTTCAGTTAAAGGTCAACAGTTTTAAAAATGTTAAATCAAATCGACCATGAAATGTAACAGAAATAACACAGCCTTGAGAGACTGCAGTGCAGTTTGACTGACAGGCCGAAACATTCATATTTGTCAACACCACATCCATATTTCTGACTAGTTGATGAGTTTCCTAGAAGAGCTGTGGCATCATAAAAATTTAAATAGTTTTTTAATCATGCCCAAAAATTCATAGTTTGATCAATCTGTTAGATAATTTATTATTGACTTTTCAACTGCTGAACGGATTCCTTAAAGTGGTCTTACTTGCATTGGAGGCATCTTTGTTACTAGAGATCCATCCTTGGCGTACGTGTACACGGTGAAGTCGTCAGGGAGCAGAAGCCTGTAAAAACACACACTGACGTTACACTCTCATTCAGGAAATACACAGCCAGTGCAAAAGTACCAGCTGACCTGGGCAAACGACCAACTGAAAATGTTTGAAGGATAATGGGCTATCACGCAAAAAAAAAGGTTGTGATGTTTAAAATGATACGACGTACTGTTGTATGATATTGTATAACATACCCTGATACATAAGTATTTATTATTCTTTCCTCACATCACTAATAACTTCTGCTTCAAGTGCATACCCTGCCCTAGTCAACCAACGAAGTACTACCATTGTTTGGTCATTTGGCAGGCACCGTTGTTCAGAGCGACATACAGCCAGTGCTTTTATCTTCTGATCGCTAGGTGGGTTGACCACACTGCTAGGGGCAACCAATGAGTTAGGAGCATAGTAAGTATTATAAAACAAATCATAATCAAGGCTGGGCAGAACAGTAAGCAACACAACTGGTCCCTCCCTTCAGGTCCTCAATGAGGCTCACAAGGACGAATGCTCAATTTCTCCTGAGTGTCACTTGGCTCAGCACAGTGGGTCATTTTGGCTCAGTCTGGGCTGGTTATGATTAATCCACAGCAGGGCCCCCTCTCTCTGGCTCCCACACACTTTCTCTCAGTAGTAGTTGGTGGCAGTTTCATTGTGGTGCAGAAACTTTAAGCCCTTTGGGATGATGCTGGAAGCATAAACCAAACTATAGTTTCCCTTTGGACAGAAAACAGCTTCTGAAACAAACTTGCGGCAATACACAGTAAGGTAGAGAGCCATGAACAACCTATGATCCTCAGTTACTCAAACCTTCAATAACTAATAAAACAACTAAAGACACCCAATTTTGTTGTAATAAATATTTACGGACCCCAGGAGTAGCTGCTCTTTGGAATGGACTTCCAGGGAACTAAATAAGAAAATTCTAATGACAGGACATATAATAGAGGTTCTGAAACAAATCTTTTCTCAGATGCTAAAAGCAGGTTAAACTAGCCTAAATGTGCTGTTCAATGATTTTGAGGTTCAAATTAAAAGGCAGCAAGTGTATAGACCAGCTTAAGAAAATAAGGTATGTTTATATATGAACAACAAAGGTTAGCCGTACAGAGCATGCTTCTCTTTGAAGTGCATCCGTAGTCTGGCCTCTTTTTTGGCTTATGACATCTGCACTGACTAATAATCCAGTCTCCCAGTGGCATAATGTCTGAACAGCTGGGGAAAAAAAATAAAATCTGCCTTTCTCTGTTATAATCAAGTTGGCCGTGGGGCCAAAAAGGCAAAAAGATGCATCGAAATTTAAGTACAACTTCGGATTCATACGCCAGTGAGTATCAATGTCACTTCTACAGACCAGTAGAGCATGGTGCCTCTCCCGGCCATGTGGCGTGTGAAATGACAAGGCATAAACCTCTTGCCCCTACAAGAAATTGGAAATAACTGAATTACGTCAGGTTATTATATTGCATTTTACATAAGGTAGGGGGAGTTTGACAGATTTTTTTGAAGCAATTGTTCCCAAACCCTCCCCCTCACATTTTTTTCCCCACATGGTAATGGTTCTCAACTCCATTCCTCAAGTAATGTATGCATTTTGAATGTACCCACGAATATTGAGAACAACAATTGAGGACTGCAACATTATGATACCTTTTCATATTTATATAGTGCAAAGAGATTCAAACCACTGACAATTTTTTTTTATTTCACTGAATTGCAAACAGTACGATGACTGTACATTTTGTTCTATTTGATATTTTATTTAACAACAACTTAAATTATTTTAAGGTGACATTGGTTTTATGTTTTGGCACTTTGCAGATTTGCTCCAGATAGTTCAGTCACTAATTTTTTCAGATGGTACTACTCACTGACAGCTTATTTTTTGCTACGCTCCAATACAGGCCAGTTTTACACAGAGCTTGTGACGGCTGCTCCGCGTGGAGCTGCGTGTTCTCTCCCTCTCCGGCGCTCCACCTAACCTCCTAACCACCTAACCTACTAACTCCTGGCTAGAGCAGATGGCAGCAGCGCACCCATCATACACACACACACACCTGTTTTGAGTTGATCATTATGATGTCTATTTAGGTTTCTCATTTTCACCCACACCTCACGGGTTATTGTGTCCATGTCTGTTTTGATATCTGTGGTGCCATAAGCTTTTAAAGTCAAGAAACGTAATTCTTCATGTCGGTGTTGTTTTGTTACTTTTGTTTTTTGCCTCTCCTTTACGGGGGGGGGGGGGGGGGGGG
>JACXGI010011465.1:9042-24887 GCA_016801175.1 Esox masquinongy | reverse complement strand
ATGATGAACAATTTCCTCAAGAGTCGATAGCTACCTTTATTTAAGAAACACTGCTCTAAAATGAAATTCTGGTTATGTGTAAATGTAAATGAATAAAGGTGATTCAAATTTTGAAAAACAGAAGAACTTAGTGAATTGGCAGAATCTCAATTTGCAATGTTTGAGACTTCACTAAGTTTCTTTGCAAAATAGAAAATAACCATTGGTAACAGCATTTGAAAATGTGGAACATTCGACTGAATAAGTTGAAACATTGGGCTTAAGGAGGTGAAAAATTGGGCTGAAGGAGGTGAAACATTGGTCAGAAGGAGGTGAAACATTGTGCTGATGGAGGTAAAACATTGTGCTGAAGGAGTTGAAACATTGGATTGAAGGAGGTAAAACAGACGGAAGAAGACATTGAAGGACTTGATATGAGTCATCTGTAATATATTATTGGTGTCATGTTTTTGTGTGAGTCTTTGTACGTCTGTACATTGTATATTTCATGCGATCTTTTGTGTGTTCATTTGTTCGTGTGCATTTGTGTGTGTGTGTGTCCACCTGTGTGTGTGTCTGCCTGTGTGTGTGTCTGCCTGTGTGTGTGTGTGTCTGCCTGTGTGTGTGTCTGCCTGTGTGTGTGTCTGCCTGTGCTTGGGTCTTCCATAGATTGTGTGAGATTGGTGTGTTCCTGTCTGTGGTGGTGAAGGCCAGCTGGTTGGTTTATCAGTGTGGAGGAGAGAGACTGATACACCTACACGTTAAACCTGACATTTACACATGAACTCTATCTCTGAGATGGAGGCACAGGGTGGTACCGATTACCCCTGGGCACCCACAACCGAGAGAGGAGAGGGAATGTAGGAAGGAAGGAAGGAGAGATCCGGAAGAAAGACAGGGAAGTTAGAAGGGGGAAGAGAGGAGAAATTAAATGAAGCCCCTCTGTTCTCTTTTCCTCCTTTGCGCTCTTTCATTTTTGTCTCTGTCTGATTCCCTCTGCCTTCTTGTTCCTGTGTGTGTGTGCGTGTGTGTGTGTGCGTGCACACGCCCGGGTGTCTGTATGTCAAGGCTGTTGCCTCAGGAGAACAAGGGCTTTGAGTGAGATGCATAGTATGTTCATGTATTGTATTTGCAGCTGTCTCTGTCAGTATGTCTGGATATTGTGACATTGTTAACTTTTTCAAAAGAAATAGGGACTAAAATATTTATCAATAAATAACCTATTTCTCATTGACAACTGACAAAGCCATGTACCTGCAAAAATATACCCTGGAAAACAAAAACCAACAGAGACAAAGTTATTTCTTTTTGGAGAGTTTGTGAGATTAACCAGAATTAATATTAGCAGCACTGGATCCTCAGCGTTGTAGGCTATAACTAGAAATGTTCTGTACTCTGTCATGCGTTTGATGTTAAATCTGGACCCCAGGAAGAGTAGCTGCTGTATGTGCAAAATCTAACGGAGATCCTAATGAGCTAAGCCGAACGCCACAGTTCTGTTCCGCAGTAGGAAGGCCGCACCAAACCCGGCCCACACAGCCGACAAGCCATAAGCGTGGGCTGACAGACAGAAAGACTTTGCTTCGACTCCGCCTCTGAATATACACATCGAGCAGGCGACTCATAGCTTTCTCAATGCAGCTATTAAAAACTATAGAGTCATTGAGCCTAAAACAACAGCCAGCGACTATAGAAGACAGCCACTATAGAAAAGCACTTTTTGAATTGGGGGTCTTGCTCAACTTCCCTACTTTCTCCTCCTTGTTTCCAAGCCTTAACAATCAAACTTAGGACCCGTATTACCACCGTTACCATGGGGATGGTGTTCTCAGGGCGATGAGCAGTAGGGACTTCATGCCCCACAGTGTTTTACATTTAGGCCAAAAAGGTACATTATCTTTGCTGTGTCTTCCACATGCTGTGTGGCAAAATCCAAGAGGGATTTGATGTGACAGATTTTTTGGCAATTTCTCCAATCCTGGTCGTGTAACTCAGTAGCCACCAGCCTCTTGGTTGCTTCTCTGACCACTGACCTCCTTGCTCGGCCCCTCAGTTTTGGTGTATGGATTTGTTTGGGATATTTTTATAGCCCTGACTGGTACTTTTCCATAACTTTCTCTCTGACTTGTTTTAAGAACTCCTTGGTTCTTGTCCATGATGTGGTAGTTTTCATATGCTGCCTGTCATACCCTGGGACCTTCCAGAAACAGGTGGATGTAGTCTAAGATTATGTAATGCTTTAATTTTACACAGTTGGACTCCATTACACTAATTATATGACTTCTGAAGTCAAATGGCTGTGCCACAGCTTAAGTGTGTCATAGCAAAAGCAGTGAATATATATTTTATAATAGTCTAGTGCAATATTAGACTTTACAGTTGTTTATTTCTAGTTATTATAAAAAAAATGTTGACCTTTCTACTTTCAACATTATGTAGCACTTTGTGTAGGTCATTGGCAGGAAATCCAAATTAGATACATTTTGGTAGAAGATTGTAACACTACAAAATATGCAGAAGTCCTTGGGGATGAATATTTATGTCATCCACTGTATGTAGGGTGAATTAGGAATTGACTTGGTCAGATCATTGTTATACATTTTAACCATGTTTCTTACATTTGTGCTGTAAGGAACATAATGATGTTATAGGATGGTGTCCCAACAAACATGTCCTATATGTTTGTGCACTTCACTGATGTATGTTTAATACTGGTTAAAGGAGCAATAAAATGGGATGTAAAATAAAACAAAATGGCATTTAATTGACTAATAAGCTCCCTTCGAAAAATATTCCATTATGAGCTGCTGTTGTACCTGCTTGTCTTCCAGTATTTCAACCACATTAGGAGGGATCGCAATGCCCTGATACTTTCTTTCTCTTCATTTCCTCTTGACTTCACTCGTTTCCTCATCAGAAGTGCCTGGAAGGAAGGAAAGGGAATACTCTTCAGAAGAGATGAACTCCCATTCCCAGCGTATGAATCAATCGCTCTGCCGGATTCAGAGATGTGTGCCACTTTAAAAACCTTGTGTAAACTTTGTTCTTATTCCTGTGTCTGTGTCTGTCTGTGTCTGTCTGTGTGTGTGTGTGGGTGGGTGGGTGGGTGTGTGTGTCAGTCATAGGCAGGCAGTCTGAAGCAGTTAGAATAAGAGCGAGTCAAAAAATTACAGTGGCAAAGCCTCTGGTCAGAGCTGAGCTATTCTCTGTCTCCTCCAATGAGAGAGCAGCACTCAAAAGAGCCTACCTAAGTCCGCCGCATAACCGGGTGGGCAGGACAGGGACAATCAAGGACAATCAGGTGGGTTGTGGGCAGTGGCTGCAGGAATCATCAGGCAGCAAGCATTCATCTGGGAAAGGGATGGGCACATCTGGCTTTCTTTCAGCATAACAATGTGTGGTGTGTGGGCCTAGGAAGCTGTAAATGATCACTTGTCAGGCTTATAATTTCAGTAGGCATTGGATTTTGTGGTTATTGCATCATTGTTTATAATCTATAAGACAGAGGCTTCATTCAAAATAGACCCCTATGCTCTCCACCCCATACGCTGGTGGAGGTCTGACTATGCTCTCCACCCCATACCCTGGTGGAGGTCTGACTATGCTCTCCACCCCATACCCTGGTGGAGGTCTGACTATGCTCTCCACCCCATACCCTGGTGAAGGTCTGACTATGCTCTCCACCCCATACCCTGGTGGAGGTCTGACTATGCTCTCCACCCCATACCCTGGTGGAGGTCTGACTGCTCTCCACCCCATACCCTGGTGGAGGTCTGACTATGCTCCCTACCCCATAGCCTGGTGGAGGTCTGACTATGCTCTCCACCCCATACCCTGGTGGAGGTCTGACTATGCTCTCCACCCCATACCCTGGTGGAGGTCTGACTGCTCTCCACCCCATACCCTGGTGGAGGTCTGACTGCTCTCCACCCCATACCCTGGTGGAGGTCTGACTATGCTCCCTACCCCATAGCCTGGTGGAGGTCTGACTATGCTCTCCACCCCATACCCTGGTGGAGGTCTGACTATGCTCTCCACCCCATACGCTGGTGGAGGTCTGACTATGCTCTCATATCTCTACAAGTGCATGGAGTTTGGGGGTCTACTGTATTTGGTGTTGAGAGAGAGTTTGTGAGGGTATATCTGTGTCTACCGTAGGTTTGCGTGTTATTGTAAATGTCTACGTCTCTCATCACCTCAGTCAGTCTCTTCCCTGTCTGGCCAAAGCCAAAAGAATGGAGATTGTATTTAAGCCAAGCACTTCCATCTTAACTAGGATTCCTCAGGAGGGTGTGGCATTGTCACTGAGATGCTGAGGATGATGGGCAATGGTTATACTGCAGAGGGAGGGTGGCACAGGCTGGCACAGCCAGACTACCTGGTGTGAAGACTCCAGTCTGTCTGTCCACAGTCTGACAACTCTATTTTTATCTTGATGCTAAACACTGGCCTAAGAAAAGACCACTGACATTTACATTCACTCTGGAGGAGGCCTTTTGCACCCTCTGGAACCACAATGACTGTTGAATGCTCATAATAAAACCAAAGTTATAGGATATATTACTTTTGACCTGCTGATCATCTTAACATTTTGAAAATCTTGATGAACGATCTGGCCTTAGACATTTGCTGCTATCCTCTCCAGCTGGCACATCCAGAAGAGTAGTGGTCATACTCCTGGCAGTTCTTTAGGTTTCTGCCTTTCTGAGGAGTTTTTCCACACTACCGTGCTTCATCGTCTGCATTGCTTGCCATTTGGGGTTTCATTCTGAGAATCTATAGAAGCTTTTTGTCTGCTAATGAAAAACAGAACGCGATTGATGAATTGATGTGGATGGCTTGGTTGAAGATGGCACCAACTAGCACGGCCAGACCAGGTGTACATCCTGGCACATTGTTTCCGTCTGTCTGTGAAAGATGGCAGAGAGGGTTTGGTCTTTTAGAACAGCCTGGTAGTGGTATACACAGCATGGAGTGGTAAGACTGCACTTGGTTTGTTAATGTTTCAACAGACAGAGAAAGACTGACAGACAGTAAAACAGACCGACAGTAAGTCAGTAATAACAAATGTGAAGCAGATGGAGATTTGTTTTCAGTAGCTGTCTCTGTCAGACAGAGAAGCCCTTGTACGGGCATCAGCTGGATTCCCTGTGAAGGTATCTGATGGCAGGAAAAAACATCTGATTCCCAGTTAAACCAACACAGGCCTTGGGCTAACTGAAGTGAATGAAGTGAGGAAAGGGAGGAGGTGTGAAGAATAAGTGAATATTTTATTCTCTCTGATAGCTTGTTATTTAACAGTGTTTCTTGCTAACACTTCTCTCTCAGATTCTTATTCATATATATATATATATATATATATATCATGGCCCAGCTGGCCATTACTGTGTACTATAGTTCAGTTTAGCCAAATACTTATCAGACAGAAATGCTGATGTATAAATCAATGTTGTATTCATATATTGTCTGTTCTGGTTCTAAACCAGGCCACCTCTGGTAGCATAACAGCAGCTGTTTCTACAGGACACTCCTCTCCTTCTGTGTTTGTTGCTTTCCTCTTTAATCCTTGTTTTCCTCCAGGGAGTGATGTATTGAGAGATTATCTTTCTTTTCCCATCCCTTCATCACGGTCTGACCTTTTGCAGATGTGTTCAACACTGCAATGCATGATGGTCCAGTAGAAAAGCTTTTGGACTAGAGGTCGGACAGCCTTCTGACCCTGGGGATACAAGAAAAGACATTAAAGAAAGAAAAACACAATTTGGTTTTAAGTCTAAATTTAAACCTCACAGGAGAAAAAGTTGTTTTAAGCCATGTAACACTCAACCAATATAATATATACACAGTTCAGAAGAAAGGCTATGGCTGAATCTATGGCTGACTGGCTACCTCTGAAACCATCCTGTTCCCAACACATTACAGTGTAGGTCACAACAGTAAAAACCACAGTCCTGGCCACAAGTGCTGCCCTAGGGAATACAGTGCCACTCACACCCAGTCGATGGAATTGCCAAAATGAAGTCCCAGCATTAATGATCAGTTGTGATTAGTTGAGGGCTAGCCAATGATGCGTCATTCTAATGGGGATTGATCTATAGCATTTGTAGGTAGTGAACCTGAGGGGATGTAGAAGACTATTAACAGTTATCCATCTCTTGGTTACATAGCTCTACTGGAAGCATGTACCTTTGCAGTTACACACAGGCATGCTTCTTTAAACAGCTTTACAGAAAGTCATGTTTTTCATGCAGCCTGAGCCTGCGTCAAACCTTGATAATAATAGAATAACTGTGTCTGATTATTATTTTCCCCATCAGCTTCTCTTATATTTTTAATACCAACACAGTTTCCTTCACCCCCCCACCCCCCAACTTCCGATCTATAGTCATGTCATATGAGGCTAGGTAGGGACTTCATGAGACCAGGAAGTACTGCCTGATTGATTTGTTGATCCCTGGCTTAGTTTATCTGAGCCCTACTACCCTCTCTGTATTTCCTTGTCTTCTACATAAGGAATAGTGTTTGATATGCTGCTGTGACACTGAGAAAAACAGCATTGCTTTGCAGTCTACCCAGCTGACTGTGGAATGTCAGTGTGTTGTCATCGTTTCCACGGTTATTTCGCTTGAGGTCTTTGAACACGGTCACCCTATGTAACTCGGTGGCATAGTGCTTGATGGGTATTTGTGTGCAGAGGCCTATATCTAGCAGAGCAGTAGGGGTCCCCACGATCTAGCAGGACTAATTAAATCAATCCTGTAGCATTGTAGGCCAGGTGGAGGAGTCTGGTAGAGTGCTGTGATGTCGTACTTACAGATCCGATTCTTGTTGACTGGGAGTAGTTACTGCTTAGCCTCTAGATGAAGAAATGAAACAAGATTTCCTGTGTCATTATGCCAGGTTTTCTCTGACTATTGTTCCTACTTCAGACAATTCAAAACAGAAAAACACAGAAAAGGTTGAACAGTCATCGGTTTGTGCATTTATTTAAAATGGAAGTGTAATCCGGACCACAAATCCTGTTTAGTTGGATTTGATTTTTATAGTGTCATGCATATTGTAGCTCACAAAATAATCATATATCTATGCATACATATACATCAGGTCATGAAAACTGTTAGGAAAGTTATGATTCTGGTGATCTGGTCAAATATTAAATCCATCTGGTCAAATATTTGAAGCATTTAGTTTTCAGTCATTAGATTAATATGAGATGTTATATCTAGGCCACTGCCCTATATCCTGTTTGTCTGAACGCCAGTGCAACATATTATCTGGAGGAGTTAGGGCTGCAGTGGGTTTCCACATTCCTGTGTGATTTTAAAGTCCTCCCAGGCTGCTTGTTTGGGTTCAGGGGAAATGAAATGCTTGTTAAACTGTGGCTAGAGTAGGACTATCATATACAATGCTTCTGTCTATTGATGTGAATGACATCTTCCAGTCAGAGTGTTTTATCTGTGATTTTCCACCTACTAGCTAGGTTAAATGTTACAGTGTCATTTTCGGAGTGCTTCTGCCTCAGGGGAAATTGGATTTCAAAATGCTTTCTGTGCATTTTGTTACAACTGACTTATCCTTCTCTCCTCACATCTTATCTCTCCTGTCTTCTCTTCTCTCCTCTCTCCTTTTCTCTATGTTCCCTTTCTCTTCTCACTCCTTTCTCCTCACTCGTCTCCTCTTTTCCCTCCTTTCTCTCGCACACTCAATTTCCTATTTTGTATTTCAATTTAAATGGCTTTCTTGGGAGGGGAAACAATTCATTTGAATTACAAATATGACATTGCACATACAAATGTTTTTTAAAAACGATAAAGGCAATTCAATTGTTACCCTATTAGCTATATACAGTGTTTTAACAATGTTCATATAGTTAAATTAGGAATGAAATTGGATAATAATGAGATAAATGTAGTAATAAACAATGTTGTCTGTTCTGCACTGGTTGCCATTTACTTGTACAGTGCAGTACTTCACCTAAAACATGTGGTAAGAGTTTTGGAAGTGCTACTCCGTTTCCACCTCACTTAGCGGGCAGTGTACACACAGAATGTCTTCTCTCAAGAGCCAGGTCTGCCTATCTCTCCCTCTCTCTCTCTCTCTCTCTCAAGGCCTTGCTCATTGATTCTGTACATGGTCTAGGTCTTTCTTAATATTGGGTCAGTCTACTCCCTGTGTAGGACAAGGTAGCTTTCCAAGATTTTTTTATTCACTCTTTCCAGTGTTTCTAATAGTCCTCTTTGTTTTCTCTTGGTGGGGTCTAACTTTTTTGGTCTCTTGGGGCTCTGTGGAGTCTGGTTTAATTTGTGAACAGAGCTCCAAGACCAGCTGGCTTAGGAAGTTCATCTTTAGGTACTTTCCCTGTAGATGAGGGCTTTTTATTCAAAACTTTTTTATTGTGTCTGTGTTGAATTGATTGGCCACTCTCCTTGCTATAGGATACTTCCCTTTATATAAGACACTATCCCTGATATAGGACACTCTCCCTGATTTAGGACACTCTCCCTGATATAAGACACTCTCCCTGATATAGGACACTCCCTGATATAGAACACTCTCCCTGATTTAGGACACTCTCCCTGATATAGGACACTCTCCCTGATATAGGACACTCTCCCTGATTTATGACACTCCCTGATATAGGACACTCTCCCTGATATAAGACATTCTCCCTGATATAGGACGCTATGCCTGATATAAGACACTCTCCCTGATTTAGGACACTCTCCCTGATATAGGACACTCCCTGATATAGGACACTCTCCCTGATATAGGACACTCTCCCTGATATAAGACACTCTCCCTGATTTAGGACACACTCCCTGCTGTATAAAGTACACTGTCCTTTATATAGGACACTCACTCTCTCAAATTGTCATTCCATTTGTATGTTTCTCCATCATTAAAATAGTCTCTCTCCTCTATGTCTCTCTCGGTCTCTCACCCCAGCCCTCTCTCATCTGTGTCTCTCCTTCTCGGTCTCTCATGCCAGCCCTCTCTCCTCTGTGTCTCTCACCCCAGCCCTCTCTCCTCTGTTTCTCTCTCTCTCTCTCACCCCAGCCCTCTCTCCTGTGTCTCCGCTGGCTTTTCCAGCCTGTTATGTGCTTGAGCACCATTTGTTCAAAGTCTGCCTGGAATGTCAATGTGGACAGCATCCACACTGCTCAGCCCAGCTTGTTACATGCATCATGTGTTTACAAGGCTGTGGTCACACAACAAGACTCTGGCCACTCAATTCTCATTTTTGCCGGCAAGGGAGGCTTTCTCTACAGCCGAAGGGGCTGTTACTGTTGTTGGCCGTCTGGTCAGGTTTGGTTTAGTCTAGTCTAGTTTGGTGTAGTCTGGTTTGGCCTGGTTTGGTCTGGTCCTGAGTATGCAAGCAGTCTGTGATGTTGAGACCATACAGCTGCACGGTTGTCTGGACAACACTAGTCCACAGTATACATCCCCCTAGTCATTTTGGTCCAAATCAATATGTGGAGAAAAACTAGTGAGTTTACCATCGACCCGTCTGCAGATACATGGCTAGTCTAGTTTGATGTAGCCGGCCGCAACCACAGCCCACGCCCTACTAAACCCTCCTTACAGCTTGCACACACGCGCGCACACGCGCACACACACCTCCCCAACAAACAGGCACTGAATTAACGAGGTCCCACATCGCAACAGACACTTTCAGTGAAGGCTCCTGTTCCTCTCCATTCACCTTCCCAGACACATAAAATAAAGCTGCCACCCATACACCTTTAGGAGTCCTGGCTGTATACAGCTGACACGGAGGACACACAGTGACTGCACTGACAAATTACACCGGGGTATAGTATATGTGCAGACCAACGAGTTCAGGGTGGAGAGACATTAATCTTGGAGGGGTTTAATCTGTGCCAGTGCTCCCAGTCGACGGCTTTGCCTCAGATATACAGGCCTGGCCCTTCCCCAGGGATGTGGAGGGGCAAACTAGACGCACGTTTCGTCTCCCCCAGCGCCGGTCAGGCTCCGCTTCCAGCTCTAATGTTCCAATAAGGTGTGTTTGACCTCTGTGACTCCGCCCCTCAACGGACTGTTATTAGTCAGAGATCAATGGAATGTCGTATATCACCTAGGTCAACAAAGCCTGTGCGTGTGTGTATGTGTGTGTGTGTGTGTTTGCTGTGCC
This sequence comes from Esox masquinongy, assembly GCA_016801175.1. Classification (NCBI taxonomy): domain Eukaryota; kingdom Metazoa; phylum Chordata; class Actinopteri; order Esociformes; family Esocidae; genus Esox; species Esox masquinongy. The sequence goes on along the minus strand of JACXGI010011465.1, from coordinate 14,755 downwards.
TGCCTACCCTGCTTTGGAGGCTTTATGACCTAGGGATGTCGCTCTCCGTTTATGTCTCATCATTTATTTAACATTCTTCCACCTGTAGTTTTAACTACCAGTCCATGTAGCAGAACATTCCGCATCGTGTTTGACATCTGAAAGCATCTCTGAGATTAGTGCTGTAGCTGTTAGTGGTTTCGGTCGAGGCAGGGGTGGTGGTTATCCCAGGACAGGGATTTTAGGAAGGAGGTCAGTGTGTCTCTATGCTCACAATATGATCACTGTGTCCCTCATCAATCCGCTCTTATTTGGCTTCCTGCAGGAGGGTAATCTCTGTGTTTAAAGGGCTCATAGGGTTTCTGGTGATGGTGACATGTTGTTCAGTTCATATCCCTTAACTGGAGATGGCGCACAGATGTGTGAAGAATGTTACCTTTCATCAGTTTATACTAACATCTACAGTCTATGCTCTGTAACATTCCCCAGTCTGTCTGGTGCTGGGGGTGAATGATAATGACCTGAGATGTTTCTTCTCTCTAAACCAGCAGTGGCATAGCAACCTGAAATTCACAGCTGGCTTTCAGATGTGACATTAAACGGGTGTTCTGATTCTCTGTGGTAAAAAATAAAATCACCACTTATCGCATGAGTTAGAGGTTTTAACCACGACATACTGGCTAAATTCCCAACCTGGTACGATTTGTATATTTGCCACCTAATCACAATTCCTAATTGGCGTATATCACTCCTCACCTCTTGACCTCATTGCTGATGTTGGGTGAACATTTTGGAACAAGACTGGTTGTGATTCATCACCTAGTGGGTGCTACGGATTAGTGGTGGATGAGGTGAGTATCTTAGTTGATAGAAGGGTGTTTTATAATATCAAGTTATTATTAAACAGGTTATGGTGAAATAATATCACAGATGACTAAGACTTTTCTGGCGCATTTAAAACTCTCTTTTGTCAGCAGGCTGAGCCTAAAGCCTGCCCCAAAAAGGCCAGAAGAATGTGATCAGTGAGAACGGACGAAACGTTGTGTTGATGAATGTGGTTTGCTTGCAGTTGGTTTCTAGGATGTACGTCCTTGATTGGTTCAGGACTGAAGGGTTATGTTATGAGTTCAGACACCATCCCATCATCTCTTCTGCTATGCAGTGTCTCAGTCTGAACACCAGGGGATCCATTGAGTGATGGGAGAAGAGGAATAGACCAGGACAGCTCTTTTCTCTCTTCCTGCCTCCCGCTGCCTCCCTCTCTCTCGATCTCTTGCCCTATCTCGCTGTCTGTCTCTCTCTCTCACACACACACACACACACACACACACACTCACTAAGATTGACACAGCCTTTGTCATTCCCGTCCAATCTCCTTGACTTTCTGGTAAAGGATGTTGCCAATTTCAATTAAATCTCCCAGTACCACTGTCAGGTAATGACACCATTCACCAGACAGTCTCCTAGGGACAAAGTGTGTGGTAGTTTTAGCTAGCTCTGCTTCAGCTTTCAGACCCCCCACCACCTGTAAGAAAGATTCCCAACTGGAACTAGAACTGACCTGGAGGGCATCTGGTATCCCACGTTCTAGATAAAAAAACATTCGCTAGCAAGTCCTCTCTCATTCTCTGCATATAGTGTGTGTGTGTGTGTGTGTGTGTGTGTGTGTGCGCGCGCGCGTGCGTGCGTGTGTGTGTGTGATGTGTGCACAGGGAGTTTGGGATGTGACAGATGTGGCTTCACACAGTGAGGCTGTCACCTTGGATGAGCAGAGAAGTGATGGCAAAGTGCCGACTCCATCCTAGGAGACCAACCACACTGACTGGACTAGGAGACCAAACACACTGACTGGACTAGGAGACCAACCACCCTGACTGGACTAGGAGACCAAACACCCTGACTGGACTAGGAGACCAACCACACTGACTGGACTAGGAGACCAACCACATTGACTGGACTAGGAGACCAACCACACTGACTGGACTAGGAGACCAACCACACTGACTGGACTAGGAGACCAAACACACTGACTGGGCTGGGATACCAGTACTTTTCCAAATCACTTTATACCCTGTTTAGAGGCTGTAAAAGTGACACTGTCACTGTCTGTGGTGCTTAACAGTACACAGCATGGGATGCTGGGTAAATCACTGCTGTTCAAGAGCTGCAGGCTATATGCTCAGATCCTTTGGCTCATAGGTGAATATTCATGTCACTTGGTTTGGTTCATGTAGGTGGGTGGGATGTCATTTAGGCCTGAGAGGAATGGATGTGTGTCATGGCAACCAGCCAATCAGTCCTGCAGCTTTCTGGGAGCTTCTGTAGAAATGTCGTGGGGGGCTGAGTCATAGTTGGGAGGGACAGAGGGCAAGAGTGTGTGATGAATAGAGATGGTGCGAGAGGTGTGTGTGCAAGAGAGACTGATAGACAGCGAAAGGTGAGAGTGTAAGACATAGAAAATTGTGGGTATTGGTTGACAGAAAGGAAATGCTGTGATAGGAAGATAGAGAAGATGACTCGGGGTTTTGGGCTGTAGAAACAGAATAGTAATGAAAAGGAGGGAGGGATAGAGGGAGACAGGAATGAGGGAGTGACAGAGGGAAGAGGGAGGAAGACATAGACAAAGGAGGGAGACACAGAACAGTGAGGGAGGGATAGAGTGAGGAGGGAGGGAGTGATACAGTGAACTCACATTACAGTCGTACTTCTGCTCTGTTTGTCTCAGGGTTCGTCTGTAGCGGAGACTCTTGGGAGAGGGAGCTGGTGTGGGACTGCCTCCAGGGGCAAACACACTGGGGCCTGCTCTGTCACTGTTGACATCACACACACACACACACAGTTAGCAACTTTGCAGGGTAAACATGAACTGGGATCATCTCTTCTGGATAGTTGAAGTGCTCTTCCCCTCTACTTCTCCGTGTCTCTCACGGTTGGCTGTGGCTCATCGCTGAACGGGGAGGAGGGACTGTTTTTCATTAAAGTAGTTGGATGTGAACCTGCCCTGAGGTTACTCTCGGTCCCCCCCCCCCTCGGTGTCTCTTCTCTCTGTTCATTGCTGTTCCTCCCTGTCTCTCATTGTCTCTGTCTATTGCTGTCTCTCTGTATCAGTCTCTGACTGTCTGTAATTGTCTCTCCTTTTCTTTCTTTCTCCACGGTCAGTGGTCAATGCTACTGTCTGAGCCAGGCTATCCCCCGGTCAAGTGGGACCAGCCAAATACATGCTGTACTACTGCCAGCCAAACACAAACCACAAATGAATATGCAGCCTCACACACTCGTTCACTCAGGAATGCACATGGCCACTCCTGCGCCTCTGAAGCGCTCAGCATGTATTGAAGTGTTTGCTGACAAATCTGATTGGGTAATAAACTGTTTCACCTGCAGAGCTTCTCCCCTCCTCCTCTCTGGGCTAGCCTGCACCTCCTTAAAGGGGCTCCACATGGGACTTGTGCTCTATGTCGAAGATAAATTACCTCCTGTCCCCCACCCCCCACCCATTTTGCACCTGCCGACTTTTAGTGTGACCAGTTTTGAAATAAACTGCACCACCTTTAAGAAACTCTCAAATCTGTGAGCTACTTCAGACCAAATAAAAAAGAGCGGTGACTTTAACATGATCTATTCATAATCTGACAGTGGTTATTTTGTCCTCAGTTTTATCAGAACACACTGGCAATATCATGAACTTCAAAATATCACATTTATAGTAGACTATATAGAACTAAAGTAGGGATTATTCTTTAATCTCAGAAACAGGCAGTATGCTTAAGTAATCCTTGTTCAGTCCAGTCAGCAGGTACCCGTCCCGCATTTGTCTTCATGACTACAACCACTTTTAGCAAACACATTTTCAAGACTACTATTGTTGGCACAGATGATGCAAGCTAATAATCACACATAGAACACTTCCAGAACAATCCTATTCATCATCAATCAGAAAGAAATGTGACATTGCACAGCAGTATGAATCTTGAATCATTTCCCCTCTGGATTTCAATGTGGATGGCAGATCGTCTACTGTAATTGTGTCCCTACATGATGAGGGGGGCCTCTTTTACACATGTGCTTGCTCACACACACACACACACACACACACCATTGTTTCAAGGACAAACCCAATGTTTTCATGTGTCCTTGTGAAGATATGTAGGTTTAGAGTGGGAGTAGAGTAACGTGTATTTCAAGGTAACAGGGTTCTCACACAGTGACAGAGAGAGAAAGAGAGAGAGAGAGGTAGCTGACGTGATTGACAGGGGAAGGGAGTCAATCTAAAGTATCTCAAAGGATTAATTTGTTTGGAAGGATGTATTTCCTTTGGTCTAATCCCATGGGGATTCTAGCAATGGTTGCTCTAATACAGCAAAAGCAATCACTGTCACTGAGCAGAGACGACTATGGGCTAAGCGCAGCAGAAACTATGGGAGGACTAAAGGCTTGTCTGGATATCAAATCACAATGTATAAAACAACATCTTGGCAGAGGCCTTGTTTTGTTCCATATAAACTCTCCCACTTTACCTCGCTCTCCCATCACAATTATGTTTTAAACAATATAAATGCTGTCATTCTCAGATATACCTGAATGGTTATCACTTACACAAAAAATTATTTAAAAAAATTAAAATGAGAAGGCTCTCCAAAATAGTGTTGATATTCCTTGTTGAGTATTTCACTGTTTTTTTTTATTATTATCAGCCCCCAGGTTCCAGTTTGACAGACTATACTATCTCCTAGCCCATGCTTTTATACATGGGACGCAAAGAGCAATCTGGCCCAGACATTTACAGGCTCACATAAATAAAAGGCCACTCGATACCTGGAGTTGTGCCAGTCTGCAATGGACTGTCTGAAGCAGGCAGTCATTGACTGTGGGTTACACTGCCCCCCAGAGGGTAAGACTAGTACCGCATCATCATTATGGAATAGGGGATTGCGGTTTCGACAGTATGCAATATTGACATTAAATTCCATGCACCTGTTGCGATGGCTAAACTAAAAACACATTATACGGCGTCTCAATGTAAATAATGATTGTAAAATGGCAGGAAGTCTTCTGTTTCAACTATTGTTTTGTTAATACATTATTCTGAAAACAAACAAAGCACTGTATAACTTTTGATGGTCAGCCTTTAGGTAAAAAAATATATATACATTATGTAGAATAATTTCGGACATAGCCCAAACTTATAAAGCGATTCCTATTCAGCATCTGAACCCAAGAGGGTTTTTCATTCTTAAAGACAGCTCAAGTGGAAAAGGATTTAGGATACACTACTAAATTGCAGCTAAGGTGTTGGCATAGAATATGTATTTTTTTTAATAGCAGATTGATGCACAAAATCTGTTTCTCCTGGTTACCGGAGGGAGTCTGAACACTGTGTGTTCTCATTACGCCTAGGTCCCTTTCTCGACCCTGATTTGTCCGCACATGGACTCACCGTGGCAACAGCTGCTTGTAGAGCAGGGATGTGTTGATAAGGATTGACAGAAGGACAGACAGACAGACAGGAGAATATTTATAGCCTGTGTCTGCATGGATGGTATCTACAGTCAGGGAGAGAACTGTGATCGTGCCATTAGAAGGGAAATTAGTCTGTCAGTCTCTGTCTGGGTCTGTTTCTGTCTGTCTGTGATGGTGCACTTATTGTTTGTGTCAGGGTGAGGATGTGGTCAGGGTGAGGTTGGGGACAGGGTGAGGTTGGGGACAGGGTGAGGGTGTGGTCAGGGTGAGGTTG
>JACXGI010011464.1:0-24914 GCA_016801175.1 Esox masquinongy | reverse complement strand
AATTGGACAATGATCTATTTAACCATAACAACTGTCTTGATTGTCAGTGTTTGATTCTGCTGTAACTTATTTAAAAGTAACTGTAGCCTCCTGATCCTTAAGACCAGGAAGTTTGACAATAAAGAATGTATTTTATACTGGAATAAATTAATTTGTTTTATTGTCCCTTTGGGGACAAAAGGGAGGAATTGTAGAAAATAAATTTATTGTCATTCTTATTTATTCATTATCTTATTAGAAAGGTTTTGTATTCTGTATGCTTGATCAATTACACATATACTGAAAGACTTGTCTCTCTCTCTGTCTCCAACTTATAAGGCCAGTATCTGTATTCAGGGGCAGTGATGAATGGAATGTCGGCTGAGCAGGGCCTTGGCTCCTTTTAGCAGTAAGAGAAACAGGCCTCTGCCTGTGCCATAAAACCGCCATAAGAAACTGTTCTCTAGGAGGAAGCTCTTGAACAGCAGGGGGTTATTATTACTTACATCCTACAGATGAACAGAGCTCTATTCCTTACTGGGAAGAGCATAGTTAAGTCTCCATATACTAGATGTCCCGATTGATATATCTCAGTCTTTGACCGGGTTGTCTGGGCAACCGACATTCTATGATTTTCTGTGTCTCCTGGAGCTATTTGTGTAACCTTGCATTTTAGACTACCTCATAGTAGCTATTATTCCTTGTATGTACATTCTGCAAATGCTAATTCCGTCATCTGTACTGTTGGAAGAGAATATAAGCTTGAAACTTGAAATGCACAATCAGAACATCTTTCATGACGTTACTCTGCTAGTCTCTGTACTCATTCTCTGTTAATGTTGTGACGGTTGTTCCCATGGATCCACGTAATTAAACTTGAAATAATCAACTGTTTTACCAGACTCTGAGAAGTTTTTATTTTAATAAATCGCGAACATTTTCCACAACCCTAACCTTAACCCCAGTGCTGTGATGCCTAACGTTAACCTAACTTTAGCGATAAAATGCTTTTATAACATATTCTAGCGACCTTGGTGTTGCTGTTACTCATCCTAAATTTGCATGTACAGTGTGGGGCAATTGGTAGGGTGACTGCCTTGTCATTCAAATGTCGCCGGTTTGAAACGCAGGTTAAACATTTTGTTAAAAACTCGTAATTATTTATACGTTTTAATAGCGTTCGTAAATATCATACGTTTGTCTGGCGTTCGTATGTTATTTTATGTTTTAATAGCGCTCGTAACATTTGATATGTTTTCATAGCGTTCGTAAGATATGTTACGTTTTAATAATTTCGTTATGTATCATACATTTTGGTGGCGCATTGTAATGTAACCTAACGTAACGTCACATATCATACGAAATCGGGTGCCATGGATTTTCGTTAAATAGTCTACGTGTCCTGAGACCACGTTGGATTATATTGAAATATACTGGTCTAATTTACAAATAAATACATATCATAAAATCTGATTCTGTCTTAGTGTAAGATAAGAGTGTTGAGTTCCAGGAGAGATGGCTTCATATTTTAACGTTTCGGGTAAGCCGGACGCCAGGCGCAGAGTTAAGGACAACAAAAGGGTTTAAAAATGAAACTGGTAGAAACAACAAAACAGCAGGAACAAGGCAGGCAGGCACTCAGAGAACGGCAGGCAGGCAGGCAGGCAGGCAGGCAGCGCACGCACGCACGCACGCACGCACCCCTTGACAAAGGGCTGACAGACCTGGACAAACTAAATAGGGTGCTAAAGAGGGCTAACAACAAACAGGTGAAGACAATCAGAACGAAAAACACAGGCTACATTCAAGAACAAAGGAAATCAAAACAGAACCACACACATAAAAACAAAAACTATTCACAGGAAGAACAAACCCATCAAGGTAGCCATAGCCTATTTACAGAGTAGAAGATGAAGAGAATGTATTTTAAAGGACGCTGAGTTTGGAGCATGAAACATTTCACTTCTTTGCTGCCTCAGGTTAATTAACAGTATGGTATTAAGTTCACAAGCTAGCTCACCACTAATGAATGGAGAGACACTATTGCTGTTTTGCTAGTTTTGGTTATGAACCCAGATTGACTAGTTAGCTAGTATTGTATCTAAAATCCAAATTACTACTCACCAGCATCCAACACAAGAATGATGATCAAAATCACTTCACTGTCTACATGTCCATGCATGAGCCAATCAGATGAGCGTCAATCATAGATGCACCTTTGTCTTTCTAAAGGTTGATGGTGGGAGGTTTTGGGCGTGGTAGTGTAGTATTAACTTTCGATAACATTTTAATCAACAACAGTGTGAGCTACAACTTCATTTTTTGTATTTCTATTTTTATGGTCAAAGTTGGTGTGGAAATTGGGGTGGCAAGGCTCATTTCTAGGGTGGCAGATGCCACCCATGTAGCCACGCCCCTGGGCAGGTGGATTCATGTGACACAGTGTCTCAGGACCAGTTGGTCAGAGTTAAGAGGTGCACGGGTGGCCTTCTCATCCACTTTTTGAAGGGAGACTGGGGTACTGGATGCAAGAAGAGATATTCCAATTTCCACGCATCCATTGTGCTAACGGATGTGTAGCCAATTGCTTTGTTAGGCAGGATTCATAGACTAGTGCAGAGTAGACACGATTCACAACATGAATGCCTGGTCTACAATGCTACAGTTGTGCTCAAAAGCTGGCATAACCTTGGAGAATTGGTAATATACAGTGGATTTTAAAAGTCTACACACCCCTGTTAAAATGCCAGGTTTTTGTGATGTAAAAGAATGAGACAGAGATAAATCATGTCAGAACTTTTTCCACTTTTAATGTGACCTATAATGTGAACAATTCAATTGAAAAACAAACTGAAATCTTCGAGGGGGAAAAATGAAAAATAAAAACCACACAATAACCTGGTTGCATAAGTGTGCACACCCTCTTATAACTGGGGATGTGGCTGTGTTCAGAATTAACCAATCACATTCAAACTCATGTTAAATAGAAGTCATTACACACCTGCCATCATTTAAAGTGACTGATTAATCACAAATAAAGTTCAGCTGTTCTAGTAGGATTTTCCTGACATTTTCTTAGTTGCATCTTAGAGCAAAAGCCATGGTCCGCAGAGAGCTTCCAAAGCATCAGACAGATCTCATTGTTGAACGATATCAGTCAGAAGAAGGGTACAAAAGAATTTCCAAAGCATTAGATATACCATGGAACACAGTGAAGACAGTCATCATCAAGTGGAGAAAATATGGCACAACAGAGACATTACCAAGAACTGGATGTCCCTACAAAATTGATGAAAAGACGAGAAGAAAATTAGTCAGGGAGACTTCCAAGAGGCCTACAGAAACTTTAAAGAAACTGCAGGAATTTCTGGAAAGTACTGGCTGTGTGCTACATATGACAACAATCTCCTGTATTCTTCATATGAATGGGCTATGGTTTAGGGTGGCAAGACGGAAGCATTTTCTTACAAAGAAAAACATCCAAGCCCGGCTGAAGTTTGCAAAAACAAACATCAAGTCCCCCAAAAGCATGTGGGAAAATGTGTTATGGTCTGATGAAACCAAGGTTGAACTTTTTGGCCAGTTTTTTATTTTTCTCCCTCAAAGATTTCAGTTTGTTTTTCAACTGAATTATTCACATTATAGGTCACATTAAAGGTGGAAAAATTTCTGACATGATTTATCTTTGTCTCATTTTTTTACATCACAAGAACCTGGAATTTTAACAGGGGTGTGTAGACTTTTTATATCCACTGTATGTACCATTTGTAAAGAAAACATGAGTGAGCAGGCAAAACACGTCTTTTATTTCTTATGGGACTCACATTCAACTGTAGGTCATAACGGATTGGCACAATCATAAAACAAAACATGACAACAAAGAAAAAATGAACTGACCCCTGTTCAAAAGTCTGCCTACCCTTAGTTCTTAATACTGTGTGTTGCCCCCTTTAGCATCAATGACAGTGTGCAGTCTTTTGTAATAGTTCTCTCTGAGGCCCCAAATTCTTGCAGGTGGTATAGCTGCCCATTCATCTTGGCAAAATGCCTCCAGGTTATGCAAAGTCTTTGGTCGTCTTGCATGAACCGCACGTTTGAGATCTCCCCAGAGTGGCTCGACGATATTAAGGTCAGGAGACTGTGATGGCCACTCCAGAACCTTCACCTTTTTCTGCTGTAACCACTTGAGGGTCAACTTGGCCTTGTGCTTAGGGTCATTGTCATGCTGGAAAGTCCAAGAGCGTCCCATGCGCAGCTTTTGTGTAGAAGAATGCAAATTGTCTGCCAGTATTTCTGATAACATGCTGCATTCATCTTGCCATCAATTTTCACAAGATTCCCCGTGCCTTTAGAGCTCACACACCCCCAAAACAGTGAAGCCACCACCATGCTTCACAGTGGGGATGGTATTCTGTTCACTATAGGCCTTGTTGACCCCTCTCCAAACATAGCGCTTATGGTTGTGACCATAAAGCTCTACTTTGGTCTCGTCACTCCAATTTAGTGTGCTAGAAGCTGTGAGGCGTGTCACGGTGTTGTTGGGCATATTGTAACCGGGCTTTTTTGTGGCACTGGCGCAGTAAAGGCTTCTTTCTGGCAGCTCGACCATGCAGCTCATTTTTGTTCAAGTATCGTCATATTGTGCTCCTTGAAACAACCACACCATCTTTTTCCAGAGCACCCTGTATTTTTCCTAAGATTACCTGTAGGTTTTTCTTTGTATCCTGAACAATTCTTCTGGCAGTTTTGGCTGAAATCTTTCTTGGTCTACCTGACCTTGACCTTGGTATCAAGAGATCCATGAATTTTGCACTTCTTAATAAGTGATTGAACAGAACTGACTGGCATTTGCAAGGCTTTGCATTTCTTTTTATATCCTTTTCCATCTTTATAAAGTTCCATTACCTTGTTACACAGGTCTTTTGACAGTTCTTTTCTGCTCCCCATGGCTCAGTATCTAGCCTGCTCAGTGCGTCCACGTGAGAGCTAACAAACTGATTGACTATTTATACACAGACACTCATTGCAATTTAAAAAGTCAGAGGTGTGGGAAATTCACCTTTAATTGCCATTTTCACCTGTGTGTGTCACCTTGTGTGTCTGTAACAACGGCAATCATTCAAGGGTATGTAAACATTTGATCAGGGCCATTTGGGTGACTTCTGTTATCATTATGATTTAAAAAGGAGCCAAACAACTGTGATAATAAATGGCTTCATATGATCACTATCCTTAAATAAAAGACAGTTTTTTTGCATGATCAGTCATATTTTCAATATCAATGCCTGTCATTTCTGCCAGGGTATGCAAACTTATGAGCACAACTGTATATAGAAAAACAATACTTGTGAAGCGCTCTGGACTACAAGGCATCCGCCAATAAAGTTACCGGAAAACAGAAAGTGCGGGGGGGTACCGCGATCCTAACAGCTCCCGCTATAGTCAAGCACTAACTATGGATGTCTCTGACAGGCCCTATATGGGATACATAACAACCATAGACAGTATTATTGGTGTTAACCATCTGAATTAGTTTTTTTTTTTTTTTGCTCCTGCTTGCTTCAGCATTACCCGTCAGTTTGGAGAATATCAAGGCAACTAAAGCACTGTACACCTGGCTGCGGTATCCACCCCTGTTGCCTCAGCACAGCCAAGGCGATTCTAGATGTCATTTTTTTGGGGGGGGAGGGGATTCTCCGCTACAAGCAATGCCCATTTGCTTCGATCACAAGTCACACTGCCGAAACAGGTCATTTGGTCATAGGATTATGCATTTGGATGTTTTGAGTGTTGTCAACAGCTTAGGAATTGCACGACGGCCATGGCCGTCAATAAACGGATGTTCTGTTTATTGATTACAATAAACTGATGTTCTGTTGCTCAAAACAAATTGCTTCCTAATTGCATCCCTAAGTTCTACAAACAGAGCATCATCTTGAAGGGATGCATTAGTAGGGGTAACACTAGAGCATTCAGCCAGACTTGAGTCAACTTTGCATACATGGGCCCTTTTCTCAACTGCACTGTCCTCCTCCCAAAACAAAATGGCTTCACTTCACAAATCCACAAATAACATGTTTGGATCCTGTCTCACTTGTCGTTTAAGTTCCCTCCGAAGCGTGACATCTTTTACATTTTCTATAAATTGGCTACGGACAGCGTTATCCCCACACAGTACTTCACCCCTGTTACATCGATTAATTTCAGTAGACAGTGTCATCAAAGCATGTGAGTATTCTCGCAGGCTCTCCCCTTCCCTCTGCCTCCTATCATAAAACCGACATTGTACCTGTGTCAAAGACTGGGTCTGCCCATAAGCATCTTTTAACACCTCTAGCACTCTTTTGGGATCCTGTCTAACAGTCTTCGTACAAAGTTTTATTTCTTGCTTCGCTTCCCCATCCAAGTGATCGAAAATATAATTAGAAGCTTCCTGGTCCTTTCCTGGACGTTTTAAGCTCAATACATTTTGTAATTCATCAAACCAATCATTGAATGAGACTGTACCTTTCTGTCCAGAGAACACACTAATTTTTTCCTCTCTGGGCATATACATTATTTCAACCAGGTAACCAGCCGCACTGCCTGAAGCTGTAGATTGGGGTCCGGGTGAAGCTGTTGGTGGGGGAGTCAAAGGGGCAGAAGACGCAGCCGATGGCAGTGTCTTTGCTGCATTAAGCAGAAGGGTAGTCAGTTCATCATTGTCACATTTAAGTTTGTCCATCTCAGTCTTTTCTAAGACTAGCCTCTCCTTGAGGCTTCTCAGTTCCTCCTCCATCTCGGCCACCGACATGAGTCCAATAGAAGGAAAAAGCAAAGTAGAGCAGAGAAAAACTGTCCAAAACACCTTGTGTGTTCCACTCTTGGGACCAGCACTCCTACTTCCTGATGGCCACCTTCTCTTCAGCCTATGTCACTGTTTCACTAATATCCTGATAATAACCTTATCGGTTACCAAAAAACCCTGCTCACAGCGCCAAACTGTAACATGTAGATAGTGAACTCAGGTTCGTCCTCATTTATAGAGGCACAGACCAGTATGAATTTTATGCAAAAATAGTTTATTGTAACCAACACAACAAGCTCAAGTGCAAATACTATAAAAGGTCTGGATGGTTACAGAATAAAGTCAGTACTGTAAAACAGTGACATAGGCCAATATCTGCAACAACCCAAGCACAACAACATTAGCATTCTCAAATACATTATACCCATTACCCCACAAACACATTACTTAAAACACAAACCACACAAACAGAAAACATACCCAATAAAATGTTGCACCATGTCCTCTGTTTGCACAAGCTACTTCACACCGTTGTCACACGCATTCACTAATGCAGCACTTCGTAGCTAGCAGCGTACTGCTGTACAGTGTACAAAGATAATATATAGAAACTTTATGGTAACAAATAAACACATCAGACACATAAAAACTAAAACCACATACCGTGTCGCTAGTTGCTCACACAGAGGACCAGCTGACTGCACAGCAAACAACTGAATGAGCTTTCCCCCAATCACTCCCTATTAACCATCTGGTGGTAGCTAGGGGCGTGGAATAAGCCCATACCACCCAGTTACAACATTACTAGTACAATTCAATTCCTAATGAAAAGAAAAGGCCAATACACTTGTTATAAATTATTACGACAAAACAACAAAAGGAGTATCTGACCAATGAAGTCTTATTGTTCCTCAAATGAAAATGAATGTAAACAAGACAATTGACACACCCCACTCTGACACATAACTCAGTGTATGACAGTCATTAATCCCTCCCCTAATTAGCTTAGCCAGTTCAGCAAGGAAACCCGAGTTGTAATTGGTCAGCAACGCATCAGCTGATGCAGGATCACTTATCTCATCAGACTGCAACCTGTCTATATAACCATCAGGGTACTCACTAGTGATGGGCATTTCGGCTCTTTTCAGTAAGCTGGTTCGTTCAGCTCAGCTCACCAAACAGAGCCGGCTCTTTTGGCTCCCAAATGGCTCTTTTAAAAAATATGTTTTGTAGTTTTTCAAGTCAAACAGTTTGCGATAGTTTGACTATGATTGGTGTTAAAACAATTCTAATTAAATTATTAAATGAAATCATATACTACCTTAACCACAATGTATTTAAAATGCATTGGTTTGTTATGAAAAAGAATACTATTAAACATTTGCGTTTAAAGTATAACTTTTTAATGTATATAAACAAAGTGCATATAAATCTAACCATTCAAAACAAATACAATCTGAACAGCATAATTCAAATGCTTTTGGACCTGTGAACTGTGTGACCGGGTGTCCCATAGAAAGGATAGACATTTTTGAGAGGCATCTTGGACATTAGGGAGCACTTATTGAAAATTAAAGTTTTGCGCTGTATGGCATATTTTATTACATTCTGCTGTATGCACAACATGCACTCATTCAGGCCTATTTATTTATAAGAATAAAATAGACCGCTGATTCATAACAAACCCATCAGTGAAAATGAGTGTCGGTGAGTGAACTTGTTCTTTCCTCCATGATTTTTGACGGTGTGTAATTGGTTATGGAAGCATTTTGCCCAGCTGCTTTAGGTAAGTGTCCAACAGCCTGTACAAATGATGTCCATGATTGTAGGTGTAATTTACGGTAACAAATTAATTCAAACATGTCATTGAAGACTGACATCAGCCTGTGTGGTCGGGCCTTAGTACTTTCAAACTATAACAACTTTGCCTATTTTGTGCCAAATGTCACTTTTGTTTTGCTGTTTTGAACACCCCTTGATTACCTGCTAGAAATTAGCATGTAATTCAATGCATTTGTTTATTTTCTGTGAAGTTTAAACAAACGACTAATGATAATTAGACCTCTGATCTCTGTCCGTGATGCTGAAATATGCGTCAAAATAGATATGATGAAAGGTGTTTTCACGGCTCTCTCTAAGTTGCATATTGGTGCGGTTTATACACGGTGTGGCTATAAACAGTGAATTACGGTAGTCTGAGCAGACAGTCTGAAAGTTTGAGTGTGCTTGAGCATTTAGGCCTATATTATTTTATTTATTTTTTCGTTCTTTGAATTAGTTAACTCTATTCATTTAAATTATTTGATTATTCGTATCTTAATTTAAAAAATATTTTATAAATAGATTTAGCTCTTCTGATATGCGAGCCGACTCGTTCGCGAACGACCTATCACTAGTACTCACACAGTCGGTTGTTGAGCTGGTACTAGCATGTGGGTGCACGTCCCCAGAGTCATTTTCGCTGTTGTTTGTGATTAGCACGGGCTGGCGTGCTTTTCTGTTGGGTATGGGGGTTTTCGTCTTCCTCTTAGAGTTGGTGTTTCTTTATGCTGCCTAGTGGTAGCGCTGCCATCGGGATCTGTCACGAAGGGTTCTTGTAAAAATAAATGCACACGCATTAGATATAACCATAATGAACGTTTTGTAGTGATCTGGGCAGTGGTCGCTGGGCGGTGGTCGCTAGCTACTTGCAAAGGATTATGGGAATTTGGAAAATCAATATCTAGCACTAAAACAGTGATGTGTCGTTTGTGTTCAGGGGATGGGGACATCCTCTGAACACAAATCTGCCTAAAATTATTTGGCACTTAGGCGGTCCCTCTGGTCATGATACAAACCTGCACTGTGTTCTAGCTAGTACACTGACATTTGGTCTTGATTAGTCCAATTCCAAGTCTTTTCTATGCTATTAACATTATATGAGCATAAATATGATTCTGTAAATTGGTAATATTGATGGGCACCAAACGTTTTTTATTTTTCACGTCCATTTATGTTTGATACATGTCAAATTGCACTGATTTTATCAAAAATGTACCTTTTGTAAATATGGAATAAATATGATACTGCAAGTTTGTGCTATTGATGGGCACTAACCAAGTCCATTTCTGCTTGATACATGTCAAATTGCAGTGTGTTTTATTTTGAAATATGTATTTTTCCAGATCGTATGATCTGGTTCGGTATTGTTTCTGCTGGGATATGGTATTTCGCCTCGATGGGTACGTATCTAATTTGGATGTGGTCTGTCATGTGCTGCTTGTTTCTGTGTGGCATGTTCTGTGTCGAATTGCGGTGTTGTCATCCGTCTTTAATTGTTTAATTCTACTACGCTTGCGGGCGTTCTTGCTGGCTGTCAAGTAGTGTCATGGCTTCGGTGCGGGTGTTAAGACGATATTTATAGAGACATAAAAATGCTACAAATAATGCATGGAGGAAGATTTCATCCGATATTCGGCTATCAGCTCAGTAATGTTGACTTGTGGCTATTCAAAAGTTCTGAATGTTTTGTTATGTTAGCACCTGCATGTTTGTCAGCACGTGTGCATGCACTCATGTAAAACTTGCTAGCTACATACAAACTCTGTTCTAGCTACGGAAGCTGTATAGGTAGTTTGTGTGTGTAGAGCAGTGTATTTGGCAGCTTTTTATTCGTTTTAGTCATAATTATGTAGGCCATACTTTTTACAATTAATATTTAATATATTTACTAATATATTCACTTAATTCCGTCCTGACAATGCTTTTTGGAGGAGACAGTTTCCGGTTGAATAACGCTCACACGTTTCGGCGCACGAGTAGGAAAAATCTAAGGCATGCAACACCTCAAACGCAATGCATCCGCAAAGGGTTCTCGTGCTGTATGTCTGCATCATGTATGTCTGGATCATAACTTGTTCATTGGAAATGACTGAACTTCCGTTACGCCTGATGTCCACCAGATGAGGGGGGTATATTTGCAGAACGCAAGTCGGGGGCATAGCTTAATATGGGAGTTCCTTAATATTAAGTTACGCCCAGTGATGGTTTCCATTGGTGTGGTGTTTTTGATTAAGTGCATGCGTTTATGAAGGAACAATTACAAAGTCAATGACGAAGATTTCGGTAAGTGCTTCCATATGACAACCTCTAGCTATATATTTAGGGATAGTTAACGTGTTCACTAAGATCGCTTATCAACTAAATTCTTTGAATGTGAGATTCGAATAGCTTGCCAGTGACAGAACACAGAAAACACGACAACCCTTAAGGTGCGTGCACACTGTCCGCTCTCTAGAGCTACAAAGAGGCACTCTCATTAATTTCTAACCAGAGCCAGTGAATCAGGGCGACACCGGGCGGAGCTACTCTCGGAGACAAAACCTCCACGCGACAGCGACAGTTGAGAAATGTTCAACTTAATGCTAATTTACAGCGAGCGGGCAGTGACGGAGTTCGGCGACTACCAATGGCAGGGCATATGTTCTCTGCATCTTGAAGTCCTTTCTCTTTTAAATTCGCTAGCTAAAAACTCACTCGCTAAATAAGAAACATTAACAAAAGAGAAACTTATATTTGTGGTGTCCGGTTTTCCCATTATTTATGATGCTTTTCTGGCTTCTTATGGAGATATAATTCTAAAAAACAGATGCATGGAAGGTTTCAGAGATCGTTGGGATCACGGTTGAGTGATGCATGCATAACGTAAAACTAAGTAAAATGCTATTTTAACATTGACAAATCATTGACTTGGCATCGTCGTAATACATTTCTAGTGGTGGAGTCACGCAAATACTAAACACATTAATATTTGCAAAGACGGATGTTTCCCCTATACTGGTTGACTGGTTGTCGCTGGCATAGATTAGGAAGACGCCCGGCCCGAGCCGGCAGTGTGCACGCTAGGTTCAGCTCAGTGACATCTCGCCAGAGATTGAGCGATTTGCAAGTTGAGCGAGCGGACAGTGTGCATGTAGGGTTAGCTACGTCTAAAGATAGCTAGCTACGCGACAAGGTAGGCTATTTGTTAGCCAGCTTTAGTCAATTAGTGTACGTTATAACTAGCTAAAGATGCATGATGCACCTGTTACTATATGCAAGCAGGCAAGATCCATTTATTTTGTAGCTTCATACACAATTTATTCATTATATAGAAATGTAAACAAAATAATAATTTATCATGGCCATCTTCTATGCAGTGGTGTAAAAAGTAGAAGTATTCGGCTGTGTTCACCAGTTTTGGGAATTTGCTAAGGATGAGCTAAATTACCTAAACTAACCAGTGACCTTAATTGATAATTTACACTCTTCCTTTTTATTTAATTGATCACTGGTTAGTTTTGAACTCCCTTTACCTGGTTACTTAGATCTTAATGAGATACTTCCCTAAAGTGGTGAACACAGCCGAACCCAGTTGAGTACTTTTACTTTGTACTTTGAACACCTCTACTTCTATGCGATTGTTGTAATCTTTCATTTCAGTTGCCAAGATGCATTGTTGACCTGGCGGAGGCTGTTGCCTGGGTAAATTCCAACATGGGCCTCTTCTGAGAGCAGGTACTCACCCCTGAATGATGAGGAAATACAGGGTGCTGTGCAGTTCCTCAGAGAGGCCTCAACTCTAGAGGAAGAACAAGAAGCTCTCTCCCCATTCATGTTTTTGTTTAATAATTTTGAAGACACTGAAACATTCATGGATGAAATAGACAAAAGAGGACTTAGTGATAATTTTGAGCTTCCCTGTTAATTATTTTTGTTGATGAGGATACTTATTAGCTGTCTTTAAACCATCAGCTAATGCTGGTTTCCACACAACAAAAATTACAAGATCCAGAAAACACAATATAGTTTGACGAGTCAAAGAGACAAGACAAATCAGTTGTTTAGCAAGAGTAAACTGGCCAGTGTTTTGCAAGTGTTCTCCTGGCCATACAACATGATAGGTTGAAACCAAAGCCTTCAGAATCTGGGCAAAGCTGAATACACAGTACATGAAGAAATGGTTTAGTAATGTTTTGAATATTTGATGGGGTGATCAAATGTTGAATTGTCTAACTGGCAAATCATTTCATTTTGTATTTTTAGGTTATGCCATTAACTTTAAGATTTTGGGCGACATTAATTGACTTTCAATAATGTCTGTTGTGCTCTTTTGGACCTGTCCTACTTGTAATTTATGCTATTGAATCAACATTTCGGATAAGGGTTAAATTAGACCTCAGTTAATAAATTCCATGTAACACTTATATTCCTCCCAACAATGTTTTAAGTCCATAACCACGTCATTACTCTAGAATTAAAAAATTTGCTTGTTCCAGGCACACCCGGAAAAATTAATATTTCTGTAAACAGATGTTGACCTGACCTCTACATGATGCAAATTGAAACTTGCCACCTTTCTGCAACAGGCTGTAGAAAATTCAACACTTCCAGTTACCAATTTCAACTTTCTAGAACAATGCTGTTAAATTGAACAGTGCAAGTCAAAGGAAGGAGAAAACATTACAATGATTTGCATAAAAACTTGTCAGATCTACACAGCAGAACCCACAGGTCTCGGCAAAGGACCCAGAACAGTTTAGCTGACACTGAAGTTGTTGCTCACAGGTCCACCGCACAATGTACCTTACACAGCATGTTCATATTTGTGTAATATGTTTAATCTATGGAAAATGCATAAATGGTACTCCTGTATAAACTTGTGCCTGTTTCACTTTGTAACATGTAGAGCTCAGATCAACTATATTGTGACTGCAATAAGCAGCATTCTCAACCATCAACCTCCTAATGATAGCCCTCTACTGTATCACATATAACCAAGCAATGGCTACTCAAAGAAAAACTGACTATGGCAGGCATAGTGAGTATGATTGCATGTGTATGTATGCATGTGTCTGCATTATTACTGCACTCAGCAGCTTTCTAAACCACCAGTGTCTCATTCTTGACTGTAACGAAAACATTTGAACTATTTTTAGAAGCACCTCAGTCTTCAAATTAATATATTTCAGTTATATGTTATCAAACAAGTTTAAAACTGAAACAAAATACAGTTAAATGGTATAGGAAAATAGTATTTGGCGTTTTACAGAGGCAGTTGGCATCGAACTTTGAAGACCAGCAGCACCAGCGAGTACAAGGCAAACCTCTCCACGCACTGGGCCCGTAGCAGGACTATCTACGGCCCAGGCTAATTGTGTGTACCAGCCATATGTTGTGTGTTGGGGGAGAAGAGTACTCCGGGATATGATGCTAGCTGCTGGGTTTTAGGTTCCGACATATTGCCCTCATGTTTCAAGTTGCGCCTAGTCCGTACATTTTGCATTTGCCCTCATACTGGCTTGCTATTCTTTGTGCCTAGGTGAGAGGCTAGAGTTGCTGGCAAAGGCAAAGGAGACCAGGGATACTGCACTTGGGACTTACCTCTGGCCGTGACGATAATGGATGGACCCCTTTTGGGTCACTGTTACACTGCTCTCTCCCAAATAGTAAAGAACCTTTACCTTCAATTATTTCGAGGTTCCTAGGGCTCTTAGTCTTACCTAGGCGGCGTTGTTCGGAAACATTTGAATTCACTCGGCCGCTGACATAAAATTTGGCGCTGTCGGCAGGATTTCGACTTTTGGGAGCAGTGAACAGTTGCCTAAAGGATTGTTTTTAATTTAGCTATGATGATGATGCCATTATATGCTGGTGCATCTTGGGTGCCCAAATTTACAGGTCTTAGCATTGGTTTACAATATGGGTATTGGAAAGAACAGATTCAGGGACTTTTAGGTATTCAGGAGTTTTCTGATACAAAGAAAGTGGAGATTTTGCTGGCAGCCTTAGGTGGGGAAGCAAAACAACAAGTTAATGTTTTGGTTGAGGGAGAGCGTGATAGAGTTGCTAAAATATTTACCTGTTTAGATGCACTTTACGGGGAACAAGTCTCTATTCCACCGTTACGGGCCCAGTTTTATACATGTAACCAAAAGCCTAAAGAAACTGAAGGCTTATCTGTTACGTTTACAAAGGCTATATTGCAGGCTGCTGCGGCGCAGCCCGGATGATGCCCCCACAGAAGGCAACCTGTGCAAACAATTCCTGCTGGGCTTGGAAGAAGGTGCCCTAGCCCAGGACCTCAAGACCTTCGCCCGCCGTAATCCGGGACAGAGCTTTGATGATCTACACCAGGATGCTATGCTGTTGGATGAAGAGCACAGGGGCGAAAGACGGGCTGAGGTGGAATGTTCTGCTGTATGGGAATCGCAGGCAGCAAGGCCCTTGATACAGGAACCTGACTGGAAACAAGCCTTTAAAAAAGAGGTCATGGCAGAAGTGGCGGACCAGATGAGAGGACTGACGCAGGAGATCATTAAAGAATTGAGACCTCTTCTAGAATCCACGCAACCTAATCATCTTAATTATGCTCCCCCTGTGTCCAGGCGGTTATGAGCTACATCAAAATCTTCTATTACCTGGGATGATGAAAGTAGGCACATTTGACATTGCTGTTAACAGCCATGTGGCTAGGTTTTGTGGGGGGTTTTCGGAAACAGGGCCAGCTTTAAACTAGTTAACCCTGCTGCTGAGGTCCAAGTGGTAGGGTCAGATAGTATAGTCAAAGATTTAGGAGCCACCCCAGCTTTTGTAGGAAATTGTCCAATAGTAAAGGTTTGCGTAGATGGAGTTGAACTCTCAGGGCTATTGGATACCGGCTCTCAAGTAACCTTGATGCAACAACAAGTACTGGAACAACATTTCCCTGATTGTAAGTTGGGGGTGGGGGGGACCCCGGCTGTATTGACTCTTAAAGCGGCTAATGGCCTGGATGTTCCATATGTAGATTATGCAGTGATGGACTTTGAAGTGGGAAACATTAATATACCAAATCAGGATGTTGTCATTGTGAAAGATGACTGTTCAACAAATCCCTTGATTTTGGGCATGAATGTTCTCAGCGCTTGCTGGGAGACTTTGTTCCAGAAGGTTGGGAGGTCTGCATTCTTACCTTGTGAGAGCCCTCAGGCTCAGAAGGCCTGGAGCCAAGCCTTTGCTACGTGTCAGCGGATCAGTGCCTCCACGGGAGACTTGTCCCTAGGGTATGTTCGGCCCGCTACTCGACAGAAGATATGCGTTCCAGGCTTCAGTGAATTGGTCAGCTGGGGGCATGCTCGTATGGGCCCAAAGGGGACTGACTATTGTGGACTAGTGGAGGCCCTCCCAGATTCCGCTGCTGTTGGAACAGCAAGAACCTTGATAATGGTAAAAAAAGGAAGACTTCCTGTTTGTACCTACAACCGTCATCCCTACAGTTTGTCCATAGGCCGCTATCAAAAGCTGGGGACTATTAACCGCGTGAATGAAGTGGATGTATACGGAAAGGAAGAGCTGAGCTTGACACAAGACTGGGAGGGCATAGTCCACGTTGGCGTCGAGAAGGCTGGCGGGGTCCCAGAAGATGTAAACCTGGACTGTGAGTTGAGCAATCTAGTTGACCGGCCTAATTTAAGTGAGCAGCAACGTATTGACCTTTCTGTTCTGTTGAAGTGGAGTAATGTTTTTTCCACTAACGATGATGATTTGGGTCGGACTGACATTGTACAACACAGAATACCCACAGGTGATGTTGCCTTTATTCGAGACAGGCTTCAGCCATTACCTCCAACCCTGTACCGAGACATGAAGACTCTTTTAGCAGGTATGCTAACCAATCATGTAATTCGAGAGAGCTCTAGCCTGTGGGCTTCACCTATTGTGATGGTAAGGAAAAAGGATGGAAGTTTGAGGTTGTGTCGATTACAGGAAGTTGAACACTGTAACGCATAAGGATGCATTTCCCCTTCCTAGAATCGAAGAGACCTTTACCATTCTCAATAGGGCAGAGTGCTTTTCAACATTGCACCTGGCGAGCGGGTACTGGCAGGTGGAGATGGACCCACAAGATCGAGGAAAGACCGCCTTTACAACACCGTTGGGGCTGTACGAGTTCGATAGGATGCCATTCGGCCTTTGTAATGCTCCTGCTACCTTTCAGCCCCTTATGCAAAAATGTCTTGGAGGACAGCTAACAAAGTCCCTTTTGGTTTATCTTGACGATATAATTGTTTATTCAGTTGCTTTTCCATCCCAACAGCACCTAGAAGAGGTGTTTAAAAGGTTCCAGATGTATGGCCTGAAGCTTAAACCCAGTAAGTGTAAATTCCTGCAACAACAGGTGAAGTTCCTGGGGCACATGGTAGACAAGGAAGGAGTTCGGCCTGATCCCGAGATGGTTTCTGCAGTTACTAAATGGAGTCCTCCGATGACCATCAAACATGTTAGAGCCTTTCTAGGATTGGCAGGTTATTATAGGTGTTTTGTATCTGGGTTTTCAAAGATTGCACGCCCCCTGAATATGCTTTTAGAAGGCATCCCTACTGATAAAAGGTCCGGGGCCCAAAGGGTACTTTTGGGCCACGGATGACTGAATGCCAATCTGCGTTTGAGCAATTGAAGTCTGCCCTAACCCAAGCTCCAATCCTGGCCTATGCTGATTTCACTTAGCCTTTTGTGGAATATACTGATGCCGGTAACCAAGGACTGGGCCAGAAGCGTTTAATAGCTTATGCTAGCTGCAGCTTACACCCTGTGGAACGGAACAATGCTAATTATAGCTCTTTCAAGCTAAAGCTCTTGGCTTTAAAGTGGGCTATTGTGGAAAAATTTAAAGATTACCTGATTGGGGCCAAGATTGTCGTTTTTACAGACAACAATCCAGTGGCCTACTTGCAGACTGCCCGTCTGGGTGCCGTGGAACAGCAGTGGGTCGCGCAACTTGCCTCTTTTGATTATACGGTGAAGTACCGTTCGGGCAAAGAGAATACTAATGCTGATGCCCTGTCTAGATTCCCCAAGGTGTCAGTGTCCACAGGCAAGTTGTCAGCCAGGGTTAATCTCACCATAGCCAGGACTGAACAGGGGGATGATTTGATAACATTAGCTGGCGAGTGGAAAAGTTGGCAGCAAGGTGACCCGGACATTAACACCATCAAGGTGTATGTGAGCCGCGGAGTGATGCCCAAAGGCCCAGAGAAGAGAGCTATGCCTGAGAGGACTAGAAGGATTCTTCAACAATGGAAGGGATTGTTTGTCCGGGACCAGGTGCTGTATTGTGAGGTAATTGACTCTAACACCCATGAACTACGTTCTCATGTAGTGGTGGGTCATGTGGGTGATTCTGGGGTGGTATACAAGGTTAGGCTAGAGAGAGGTGGGAAGGAGAGAACCCAGCTCAGGAATGCTCTGAAACCTTGCATAACGCCTGTCAATGTTATCCCTGAATTAGATACCACTGTTGAGGCAGAGGCTGAGGCAGACCCTTAGATGTTTGGGTTTTATGTGATACCTGCTTGTGAAGCAGTGGACATTGGGCCCCCCGAACCTCCTGAGGTAGAGGGAGTATACGTTTTGCCTCCTGAACAGCCTGCAGAAGGAATAGTGGACAATGTGCTTCGCTGATCGGCACGAGCTACCCGTGGATTACCTCTAGGTCGATTTTGAGATCAGGCCATGTCATGTGGCAGGGACTGCCTACATTTAAGTGGGGGGGGGTATGTCACGGGGTGGCCGATAGTGTGGGGATTTTGCATGTGTATTACGATTTGCTGTGTATTACGATTTGCCATGTATTATAATTTGCTGTGTATTAGGATTGTGATTACTATCCCTTTAACAATCACCCCAGTGACTAGCTGCCCATATTAGTGGATATTGACACGAACAATGAACCTATGGGAACAGGCCCAAGGCAGGATTTATGGTTTTTAAACAGGAAGCAGGAAGACGCTGGGGACAAGCGATCGATCGACAACAGAGATGGCGTTTTACAGAGGCAGTTGGCGTGGATGTTTGAACACCAGCAGCACCAGTGAGTACAAGTCAAACCTCTCCACGCACTGGGCCCGTAGCAGGACTATCTACGGCCCGGGCTAATTGTGAGTACGGGCCATATGTTGTGCACTGGGGGAGAAGAGTACTCCGGGATATGGTGCTAGCTGCTGGGTTTTAGGTCCCTCCATACTGCCCTCTAGTTTCAAGTTGCGCCTAGTCTATACATTTTGCATTTGCCCACATACTGGCTTGCTGTTCTTTGTGCCTAGGTGAGAGGCTAGTGTTGCTGGTGAAGGCAAAGGAGACTAGGGATTCTGCACTTGGGACTTACCTCTGGCCATGACAATGATGGATGGACGATTTTAGCTTCTTTTATTTTATGAACTGTGTAATAAAAATATATATATTTTTTACTGTACCTCAGCCTCCGTCTCCTTTTGGGTTACTGATACACTGCTCTCTCCCAAATAGTAAAGAACCTCAACCTTCAATTATTTCGAGTTCCTAGGGCTCTTAGTCTTACCTAGGTGGCGTTGTTCGGCAACATTTGAATTCACTCGGCCGCTGACACTTTTTCAACATGTAGTCAAAGCAAATACACTTTTGTTTTCTATATCAATGCTTGAATCGCTTGAACATAGTGTTATATATTGACAAAAGATATTGAATTAAATCACATGGACTCTGAGATAAAGTTGTAATGTTAGTTAACTCTTCTTCCTCCATTAGTACACTCAACGTAATGACGTCATACCCATACATGACACCTAGCGTCGAACCGTGTGTCAAACCAGGATGTCCCCAAACTGACCAATGGTGAACATCAGTGGGCGTAACTTAATATTCAGTGGGTGTAACTTAATATTCAGGAACCCCCATATTAAGTAATGCCCCCGACTTGCGGTCTTCAGATATACCTTATTGCACCAGATACGTCAAACTCGTTGAGTTGCACCGGAATTCATTCATTGTTAATGAAGCAATCCGAAAAGGTACGTTTCCAATGCAATGTTGCACTGCGGTGCGTTTGGTGTAACACATGCGTTCAAGAATTTAAACTTGTGCGTGGTTTTACTGTTGCGATGGTACGACGGAAGTTCAAGTTCCCAATGAAAGGAGTATGTGGCAACGAGTGGCACATAGCATGACCCTAGCCAACTAATAAAAAATGGCAGGTTTATCAAAGGTTATATTATTTACAATGTCAAATCTACATTGTTCAAGCTAAATTTTATCATTTGCTAAATAAAATAATTCAAGTGGCTACAGTAGCCTACCTAACCAACTCAAAAACTAATTAGGTAGATAGCTGACTGTTGTTGTTAGCTAGCATTGAATCAAACTACTGTACAATGCCAACCATTCTGCTCTAACTTGGCTGAATCACCAGCACCTGTTTTCCACAATTATAGCAGGTTCTCATTCAACTGCGCAGATATAACTGTAGTAGCAATCCTGCTCCAGGCAGCATTTTTGGAGTTGATGTCCCGGTAGCAATATGCACTTTGGTCGTATAGAGCAGGTTCTCTAGAGACTGCAAAAATAATCTCCCTGCTTCCATCCGTATACCTTGCGAAAGCACATTTGCGTCAAGTACGAAGAAATACGTACTCTAAATTTTGACGTATCTGGTGGACATCAGGTGTTATGCTATTCATAGCGCGAAAATATAGCTACATTTTGGTGGGGGTAGCAGACAGTGATGGGAAACTTTAAGTCGTACTCGATTATTGGTGTCTGACCATAGATTGATCACGTATGCGATAGCATCATTCAGGAAGGGAACAAAATTGATACTGTCAGGATGAGATGGTGTACCCATCTGTGTTATCACGTGATGTGTTTAGAAGCAGGACTGTGTTTTATTGACGATGTGCTATCTTTTGCAGTTGCTTCGGTCAGTGACTTCCAGTTCTGTGAATGGATTCTGGCTGCAGGAGTCTACACCAAGGCCGATGCAGTTTGACATTTCCTGCCCGTTTCGCATCTGCGACTTCAGCTGCTAGAGAGCCATCCGATGTCACTTGTTGTGATGGTCTTTCTTGAATGAATGGTGTCCTGCGCAGTGCAGGAGTTAATGTGAACAGGACTTCATGCCTAATGTACGGGATGCAGCTCGTGGTCTCTCGCACTATCATATTTATGTCGTCCTGCAGCTGGTCAATCTGTGTTCTATATGTGGATGCATGTGTGTGCGTTCATGTGTGCACAAGCACGCATGTTGCAGCAACGTATCTGTTTATGTTTGAGTCTTGACTGTGTTTCCTGCGGTTGTGCTGCATCAGGTGTGCTTCATCGCTACATCTAGATCTGGTTGTTGAGCGCTCCTCGACTGTCTGTCTTTGTGGCAGGCGTGCTGGTTGTTGCCTGGCTGGCGTCTTCAGGTGGGTTTAATCTAACTGGCGCTTCTGCGATGCGGTGATCATTTGCTGTGCCCATTTGTCTCTATGGATGTGGGGTCTCCCGCTCGCTGTAGATGGTTTCCTTGCCGTGAGTGGTATTGTGTTTGCCTGCGGAACTCTGGTGTTGTTGTCATGTCCCCTCAGTTGTTATCCTGTCAAATGTGTTTGGTGCCTCAGCTCTCTCGGTGGAGCTGAGGCTGTGCTCATGCTGTGTTGGGGATTTGCAGGGGTGTTTCTGGGATCTTTGATTGTGCAATTCGATCTTGTCTTCTTATCGCGGCTTATGTGTTCGCTGCGCTATGGAGCATGGTGGTCAGAGGATACGCACGTTGCAGTGATGGGAGTTTCGATCTTGAACCGGGGGATGTACTCTCAATCATTTCACTCCGACAGAGGCATACGGCAGTGGTTGTCCTGGTAACAGGGTGGAGCTTCCAAGTTCCAAGCGGTATGGTATGCAAGTCTGGTGCAGGGGTCGCATGCCAGATTGATCGAAATTATTTTACTATTATCGCGTTAGCTTCGTGTCTGTGTAGTTGTCCACATTGACGTTACTGCCGTATTGTTGTCTGTCCTTGCTCTGCATGTCATTCTCTTTTCTGCAATTCCCGTTTTTCGTTGCACTGTTACTGGTTGATGCATTTATTCTTTTGATTCCATGTCTCTCCCTGCGATGATGGCGACTGCTGGAGGCCGGGATCCGCTGTTCTACTTTGGTGCCGGCGAGCCCATGACACATTCTTGGTTGTCGTCCCAGGTCTTCCTCGCTGATCTGATGTCAAGAGTTGTCTCCAAGTTCATACTCCACATTTGACTCCCGTTGCCTCTGGTTGCTGCCCGATTCCTGAGTCGCTTCGACACTCCTGGTCATCCCAGTCCTTGTCCGCTGGCGGTGCAGTCAATCTGGATTCCTGCTAAAGACACTGGACATGTTGTTTGCATGTATCGAGCTGCTGGTCATCTGTCTATGCTACCTGTATGCTACCTCCGCGTACTCTGTACTGTTCTCCCAGCACAGCTAGGACACTTTCCAATCAAGTGTCCTGTAGTTCTTGTCTTCAGTTTTCTTTGTCTTGTATCGGTGATATAATGTTCCAATATCAGTTATTGCAGTCAGTGTGATGTGGACCCAGCAAATTGCCTGGTTGTCCTAAAAAGTCAGTGTAGGTGTGTAGTGGAATATTGAGTTTCCAACACTTGACAACAGTGTCTTCAACACTTGACAACAGTGTCAGTTTCCAACACAAGACAACAGTGTCTTCCACTGTGTTGGGACCATGTGACCTGTCCAGTCAACTGGCCCGTGGTACTCTGACCTTTTGTTTGTGGAGTCCTTCAGGATTCTCCTCTCATCTTGCTGTTGATGATTCTTTTAGAAATGGAGTGTGAAGCCAAGTGATTTAACCCTGACATTGTTCTGCCATGTGAGTGGTCAGGAATATTTGGAACATATTGGTCCAGTGTGGTTGTAGAAATCCTTCTTGAACATGTTGCTATACTCACACTCAGTTGTCTGTATCCAGTCGGTAACGTGATGTACAGTTTGCCCATAAGTTTGCATACCCTGGTAGAAATTGTGAAATCTTGGCATTGATTTTGAAACTATGACTGACCATCAGCGTAGGAATTTCTCGGTGGCCATGACGGCCATGGCCGTCGTTGCCCTTCGCTCTGGCTGTGATGCCCCGAAAATCATTGTACGCCCTACGGCCACCATGGCCTTTGTGCCCCTGTCACTGTGAAAAATTTGTTTGTTCGAAAGTTTATAGTTCGCAATTGAGAAAAACCACAAGAACGGACTACATGCATGTAAGCAAGCTAGCTAGTTATCGATAGATAGGTGACTTATTTAGTGATTACCTGAATCAAACCTCTCTGTTTTGGAAGGTGCGTTCATGAGCAACTGGGAGGTGGGTAAGTTACGACCTCCGAGTGGGAGAAATCACCTGAATGCTTTTTGAAATCTCCGAGAAGTAATGTTAGGTTTGGCATCACTCGACATGGCAGCGTTTGTGGTGAAAGATTAGAAAACAATAATTACTTGCTCCGAGCACAAAAAAGTCAGTATATTTGTTTATGTAGGTCGTACTGATTAGCGCAGGTGATTGTGATGTTAAAGGACACTTTGCGGTTTACTTTTGGGTAACTGAGGTAATTATATGCCTCTGGCTAGCTAGCCTTAACTTTACTTAACTGTCAATACCGTAGCCTGTTTGTTGTCGTCATTTGAACGCTCCCAACTAAAACTTCTGAAAGGAAACAGATCCCAGAATCTATAAAAATTTTGAGGGAGGAGTAGATGTAATTTCAAGGAATAAAACATGACAATTTAACTTTTTATGTGGAAAAAACACCAGTTATAATAAGTTAATATTCAAAATATGTTAATAAAAAAGTGAATAATCTATGTTTTTATGCCATGCGTGTTTTTTTCTTATCAGCAATTCAAGTTGTTTATTTTTAAGCTCCAAATCCTCTTATTTCACTCAATGGCCTTTGTGCCCTGGCATGTGGCCTTTATGCCCTAAACATTTTTGTGAAACGAAATTCCAAGCCTGCTGATCACGCAAAAAAACTGTTTTATTTAAGGATAGTGATCATATGAAACCATTTATGATCACATAGTTGTTTGGCTCCTTTTTAAATCATAATGATAACAGAAATCACCCAAATGGCCCTGATCAAAAGTTTACATACCCTTGAATGTTTGGCCTTGTTACAGACACACAAGGTGACACACAGGTGAAAATGGAAATTAAAGGTGAATTTCCCACACCTGTGACTTTTTAAATTGCAATGAGTGTATGTGTATAAATAGTCAATGAGTTTGTTAGCTCTCATGTGGATGCACTGAGCAGGCTAGATACTGAGCCATGGGGAGCAGAAAAGAACTGCCAAAAGACCTGCGTAACAATGTAATGGAACTTTATAAACATGGAAAAGGATATAAAAAGATATCCAAAGCCTTGCAAATGCCAGTCAGTACTGTTCAATCACTTATTAAGAAGTGGAAAATTCAGGGATCTCTTGATACCAAGCCAAGGTCAGGTAGACCAAGAAAGATTTCAGCAAAAACTGCCAGAAGAATTGTTCGGGATAAAAAGAAAAACCCACAGGTAACCTTAGGAGAAATACAGGCTGCTCTGGAAAAAGACAGTGGTTGTTTCAAGGAGCAAAATACAACGATACTTGAACAAAAATTAGCTGCATGGTCAAGTTGTCAGAAAGAAGCCTTTACTGCGCCAATGCCACAAAAAAGCCCGGTTACAATTTGCCCGACAACACCTTGACATGCCTCACAACTTTTGGCACACTGCAATTTGGAGTGACAAGACCAAAATAGAGCTTTATGGTCACAACCATGAGTGCTATGTTTGGAGAGGGGTCAACAAGGCTTATATTGAACAGAATACCATCCCCACTGTGAAGCATGGTGGTGGCTTACTGATGTTTTGTGGGGGTGTGAGCTCTAAAGGCAATCTTGTGAAAATTGATGGCAAGATGAATGCAGCATGTTATCAGAAAATACTGGCAGGCAATTTGCATTTTTCTGTCTGAAAGTTGCGCGTGGGACGCTCTTGGACTTTCCAGCACGACAATGACACTAAGCACAAGGCCAAGTTTACCTTCCAGTGGTTACAGCAGAAATAGGTGAAGGTTCTGGAGTGGCCATCACAGTTTCCTGACATTAATATCATCGAGCCACTCTGGGGAGATCTCAAACGTGCGGTTCATGCAAGACGACCAAAGACTTTGCATGACCTGGAGGCATTTTGCCAAGACGAATGGGCAGCTATACCACCTGCAAGAATTCGGGGCCTCATAGACAACTATTACAAAAGACTGCACGCTGTCATTGATGCTAAAGGGGGCAATACACAGTATTAAGAACTAAGGGTATGCAGACTTTTGAA
>JACXGI010011463.1:19334-25017 GCA_016801175.1 Esox masquinongy | reverse complement strand
AAATGAGGCCTGCAAAGCAATCTGGTGCTGTTCAATGTTCAAACAATGTTCAAACAATGCTCAAACTCAGAACACAGTGCTGAGGGGCCATAGACAGAGGCCTCATCTCAATTAAATAGTCCTCACATTGTAAATGACTAGCGGGCTGACTGAACGCACCCACGTCAGAGTCCACTGGTGTGTGTGTGCTCGTTTGTGTGTTTGCTGTGCGTGTGTTTGTGTGCGCATGTGTGTCTGCATGGACTCTCGGGGGTTCGCAATAATGTACGTGACTCCCGTGGCGGCCCTTTTGTAAACACATAGCGTCACCTGTCAGTGGTGGAAAGGCAGCGTTTGGTAGCCCTCCAACAGCTGTCAGATTCAGAGTACCTGCTCCAGGTGAGTACTTGTAAAACTAACTGGGGGAACATGTTGTCATACAATAGAGCACTTCTACAAGACACCGCTTATTAAACAGCTGGAGGCTCTTGGATGGCCGCTAGGTTTTTAAGATGACTTTATTCCTCTCAAGTGAGAGGTTATTGGAACCACTACCATTGGAGTCGTCATCCACTCCATGAAGATGTTGTGGAGTCATCATCCACTATATGAAGATGTTGTACAGTCATCATCATCCGCTCTTTAAATATGTTGTGGAGTCATCATCCGCTCTATGAAGATGTTGTGGAGTCATCATCCGCTCTATGAAGATGTTGTACAGTCATCATCATCCACTCTTTAAATATGTTGTAGAGTCATCATCCGCTCTTTGAAGAAGTTGTTGAGTCATCATCCACTCTATGAAGATGTTGTACAGTCATCATCATCCGCTCTTTAAATATGTTGTAGAGTCATCACCCGCTCTTTGAAGATGTTGTGGAGTCATCATCCACTCTATGAAGATGTTGTACAGTCATCATCATCCGCTCTTTAAATATGTTGTAGAGTCATCACCCGCTCTATGAATAATACAGGGCACAGTGGACACAAATGTCAGTCGCAGGTCTGGTCACAGACCTTCCGAGGGGCACGCGTTGAATCTGAAAAAGTGGGTGGAGTTGTCATCTCACACGGACGGACGATGCGTTAGAGTGAGCGATGCGCGTAAAAAAGATGGACTGAATTCAGTGTGGCACTGAATAAAGGTCAGTGTCGCTGATGTAAATACATGGAATTCCCCTTTCCTTCTGAAGTGTCATAAAGACCCCCCCCCGCTTCACCCACCCCCCTCAGACGTGGTATAGTAGCCCAGTGACCGTGGGAGATCTGGCCGGTACACTTCCTGTTGGCCCGCCCTCTGCCCTCCAAGCACCCTCCCCCCCCCCAAGGACAGCCAAGCCATTAAAGTAATTAACCGGAGTGGGGGAATACAGAGAGGTGGAGGGATGGAGGGAAAGGAAGGGGGGTATTTTCTGCTGAGGTAGCATTTCGGGTTGGGGCGGGGGTTGCCTGACTGGCCATGTTTGCTCTTTCTCTGTCCTGAGTCAGTTAATCCCTGAGTCACTTTCATTACCCACAGTCGTAGAGCACAGGCCAGGGCCCCGAAATTAATCTTCCAAAGAGCCCTAGACGCCATTACTGCAGTGCTGCTAGCAGGCATTTAACTCCACTACAATGCAGAGAGATGGGAGACAGAGGAAGAGAGAAAGAAAAGGGGTAGAGAGCGAGTAGAGAGAGAAAGGGAGGGAGGGAGAGAGAGAAAGAAATAGGGGTGAGAGCGCAACAAAGGGAAAGGAGGCAATGTCCTGGGAAGAGATTTAGGAGAGGAGGATGGGAAGACAGGTTTGAGATAATAATGACCCATGGAAGACGGGAGAGAGAAAGTGTGAGAAAATAGAGGATTTTTTCTGGGTAAGGAGAGAAGGAAATGTTGTTTAGAGAATGGACAGATGGAAGAGAGAGAGAGAGAGAGAGAGAGAGAGAGAAAGAAAGAAAGAAAGAAAGAAAGAAAGAAAGAAAGAAAGAAAGAAAGAAAGAAAAAGAAGGAAAGAGAGAAAGAATTAGAGAGTGACACATGAGGAAGAAACAGAGAGAGAAGAAAACTGACGCTCAGGGGACCGTGGAACAACCTCCCATTATGACATCACTTACAGCAACGATGATGTAATCCAAGGTCAAAAATGTTGCCTATTAATATTTGTTTCTCACCTGGCTGATCACACTCAACCCCATACCATATGATCCTGTTTAATGACTGTCTCTTTGTTTTAACAGGGCATTTTCTTTTGTTGAACACTTTCAGAGGCTCTTTACTGCACAGCACCGACCAAAGATGGTATGGGGAAGTCATTCTTACTGAGCTGTTCAAATCAGGGAGGTCAATCAGCTCCAGGTAAGTATCACTCTGCAAACATGCCTAGATGAAATCTTTAACGTTTAAAGGTCAGAATGAAGAGAGTGGCAAATGTATTTAACCGACAGCAGTTGCACCCAACATGGAGATGAACACGCACCAACACGCTGTGAATCGAAATAAAATTAACAGGTTAAAAAGATAGAGTTACTGTACAAAATCATGAGATAATGTAAATAAAATACATGTAAAAGCAACTTAAAAACACCATTTGAAAAGCAAGGCTAAAAAGTTGTTTTTAATGGTGTTTTTTGCATCCTTCAGATTTTCAGGCGGGCTGTTCCAAAGGTACGGACCGTTGTGGCTGAAAGGGGCCTCACCAAACATTTTGGTTCTTAGCTTAACAATAATTAAAAGGCCAATAGAAAGTCTGAGGGACTAACCAGGCACGTATCTAACAAGCATGTCAGACATGTGTTCAGGTGCATGGGCATGAGGTGCTTTAAAAATCCATAAAGCAATTTTAAAATCAAATCTAAAACTAACAGGCAGTCTTTAAATTAGTTGTTATGTAATCTCTCTTTCTGGTATTTGTTAGAACTCATTCTGCTGCTATCTGAATTATTTGCAATTTACTGACGTTTGTTTTGGTTAACCACTGTGCATTAGCCCGTGGTGTTTGCTCTTTAGGGTTTCAGGCTGGGTATCAGTAAAAGCACTTGGTGACAACTGCTGATGTAAAAAGGGCTTTATGAAAAACATTTGATTTATTTATTGATTGAAGGGAAATACTATAATCAAGAGTGCTAGTGATAAAAGCATGCACTAGTCTCTGAGTTTTGGCCTGGCAAAGAAACAGACTCACCTTAGCAATGTTTCTTAAATGATAAAAGGCAGGTTTTCTCACATTTCTGACTGGGCCCTAGGTGTGATCTTTCTGATAAGATCACACCTAGACTTTTTTAGCTTGGTGTCTCAAATCTAGGTCTAGCAAGTGAAAATGTGCCATCAGTTTGTCTCTTTGGGCCTTGGCACTAAACAGCACAAACAACAAAAAAGGTTTGATCCTTGTACAGTTTCGAGAAATGTTCTGCTATCCATGTTTTGATGTCGGTGATTAACTTAATTAAGGTGTCAGTAAGGTTAATATTACCAGGGGATTCTGGGATATTCAGTAGGGTACAGCCAGTGTAGCTGTGAAAGTGAACACCACTTCTTGTAATGATGCAGCACAGAGGCGACCTTTACAAACTGAAACGTTTGGGCCCAAAAACCGGACCTCTAGTCGAATTGTGTGGTCCGTTAACAAGGGTGTTATGATCTGTTGTGAAAATCTTACATGAGATCGCTTTATTCTCTGAGTTATGGTTACCTAGAGCAACAGAAGAAGGTACTGGCCAGTCAGAAACCAGTTCTGTACTAAACCCGAGAGGCCAACCCAACTGTGCAAACCCATGAGGGAGGATGTTATGGGATGTCATGATCTGTAGTATCCAAAGCTGCACTTAGAGCTAGTAGTACAAGGGCAGAAAATATTTTAGCATCTGTGTTTATCCTTAAGTAATTTCCAACCTTTATGTGTGCTGTCCTTGTGCTATACTGGGCATGGAACCAAGACTGACATTAAAAGTGAAATGTTTTCTTACGTAGTCATTAAAATAATTTCCTTGAGGATTGTACTTAAAAAAGTTCAGTTATACGTTGGACTGTAGTTTCTTAGGGCTTCAGGATCTTCTGTGTTTTCTTAAGTAGTGATTTTACTATCTTTGTGGGGACTGTTGTACAAATGGATTTGGATTACACACACACACACACACACACACACAAACACACACACACACACACACAAAAACACAATTATCGTATCTCTTGCTACTATATTCACAACCTACAGAACCTAATACATTGTTCTGTACATTGTTCTGGTCCATCCCATCTTTAAGGCAGGAAGACTGACAATAGAGTTGTATACCAGACAATATCTCTCCAATATCACCTTGCAAATAGTACCAGGCTGTATCTTAGGTCCCCTTTTATATAGTACCAGGATATATCAAACATCACATTTTATATAGTACCAGGGTATATCTAATATCACCTTTTATATAGTACCAGGGTATATCTAATATCACATTTTATATAATACCAGGGTATATCTAATATCACCTTTTATGTAGTACCATGGTATATCTAATATCACATTTTATATAGTAAGAGGGTATATCTAATATCACATTTTATATAGTACCAGGGTATATCTAATGCATGTAGAATCAGGTTAATTGTAAAACAAAAATGTGTAAGTTGCTGGGCAGTTTAGCAAAACATTCGCACAGCACTAAATATGATTTACATTCTAGATTTTTGCCATGACAGTATTCTAACAAGAACTGTTTGATGTGGAAAACCCTATTTTCGATACCATGGCTTCTTATAAAGGCAAAATGTTTTACCTAAAACATTTAACATATTTTTACTGAGAGTGTAGATTTTAGAGTGTAGTTTAGAGCTTTGGGTGTTTAATCTGTCTCACAGGGTTTTCTGATACAGCTGACTGGAAATAGGATGAAATGAAGAAACCAGACACTCTCTTTATTTCTGATCCCAGACCAATTTACAGTAACCTCTCTGGAGTCCAGAGGTGGAGGCAGGAATTAGTGTATAACAAAGGGAAGGTGGTGTATATTGGTCTGTCTGAACATAGTACTGACAGGGAAGGACAGTGAAGGAAATTACTGCTCTTAGTCACAGACTGATAATCACATCTTCAAGCACACACACACACACACACACACACACACACATACACATGCAGAGACACACACGTCTAATATGGATATCTAAATGCTTTAACCAAAAAGTTAAGCTATGCCCAAGTTTTACCCTGGACTCCTAATCCGGTAATCAAATTTCTATTCTCCACACTGGTTGCTGTAATTTTTTCAGTTCAACTTCAAACCGCAACTGGGTAGTCTCCAAAATGTCACTCAATGACCCATCTAGCAGAGACAATAATCAATAAAAAAAAAACAAATCATGAAAGGTGATTAATAAAAGAGAAAATATGTCAAACAAAAGCTTGTTATGTTTTGGCCTAGTCCTTATTGTTGTTTTGTTTTTTTCCTCTACAGTTTAGTCTTCCCAGGTACCTTCCCAACTGGCTTCCATCAAAATAACAGGAAAGGTGCGCAATACCTACGAAGTTAATCAATGACCTGAACTGGCTGCTGAGGGAGTTGCCATTCATGCTGTGTGATAGGGGTCTTTGTTGTTCCCATGAGAGCATCAGTTGACCTAGAGACCTTAAACTCAGAGTCACATCCACTTCTAAGTGGTGTCCACCTGTTTCACTCTCATCTTGCCAGTCGTACAGCAGGAATTACATCGTGTTTCGTGGTGACCGCGGTGACA